>VZTZ01034629.1:469228-489309 GCA_013400955.1 Drymodes brunneopygia
ATATATATATATAGCACCAGGGGGTACTGTAGTGTCTCTATGCAGTTTTATACCAGTATATATAATTGATTCTTAAAATAAATGCACCATATCAGGGTATCTGGAGTTGGTAAAGGCTGAAAGGGGAAAGTGTGTCCTTATGAACCAAATCCAAGAAGTGCAGGAAATAAAGTTGAAAGTTTGTCTTTCTGTTCTAATTGGTCTCTCTATGCTTTTAATGTTGCAATGAACATAGTACAATGCAAATGATTTCAGGTTTGGCGTTTGGTTTTGATACAGAAAGTTTAGATCTTAAGGGTCAATTACAGATTGTGAGTGCTACTGGTGCTGTTAAATTTTGCAGCTGTTATACTAGACAATGTATACCGCTTGCTCAACACTTATTATGCTTGCCAAGCAGAAAGGAAAAGATATATGGCCATTTAGAAGAAAGAAGAGGGATGTATGGCCATTGATAAGGAAAGGAAACCGGAACCGAAGATCCTGTTTTCGAGTCCTGGAACCAGCTCAGACCGGCTCTGGGCTCTGGACTTGGCCTAGGAACTTAGAGAGCATGCGCAAGGAAGAGAGGTCAGAAGTTCATCTGAGGAAGACCACTTACTTCATCGGAGGAAGACCACTTACTTCATCAGAGGAAGACCTTTACTTCATCACTAAGTGGCAGTGCGCAGGCGTGCTGGAATGCTAATGACTTTTGGGCTAATTATAATACGAAGCGGGGATAGACAATGAATATGTATAGGCGCATTGTGTAATCTAATGCATATGTAACTTGTAACCAGATATATACCTAGCTGAGTGCCACTAACGGCACGCATGGATTTGAAGAAGTTATTCTCCCATGCGTCACAGCGCTGGCAAAATATACCTACTTTACAACTTCATTGAGTTGTGGAGTCTTTCCGCGTATCAGTTTGAGGGGATTTTTTTGTAAAGCATTTCAAACAAAATTGTAGAGTACACTTCAGGGCTCCTTCTCTGACCATTGTACATTGTAGTTAAGGTGATGCACAACCATTATAACAGGGTGGGAAAGCATATTGCTTTTTTTTCCTGCTTCTGTTTAAGCTAAAGAATTGACATCAGTTGTTTCTCCTCAGTTTGTTTGCTTTGTTTTTAGTACCTGTAAAGCATTTCTTGTATTATTTAAATATATTTAACTATACCTTGAAGTGCTTTAGAATTTAAAAGATTAGTTTTATATCAACCAAAGCACATTTGGATTAAGATTTACCAGGGATTCAGTAAAATCACACATTTGCTTTGAATTTATCTAATTTTTAGGAGTTGACCGCCTTGGAATTAGAAGAAAAAGATGGAAGCTTAGAGCACCCTAAGGGATCAGCTGACCTCACATCTGGGTTTCAGTTTTATGAAATCTTTATGTTTTGAAATTTGAACTTCAGCTGAGCTAGCTCAGCTTTTAACTGCAGCCCTGAGACTCAGCTTGATTTGACTCTTTATTCCATAGTTATGGAATCCATTTCCAAATTATTGAAAGTTTATCTGTAAAATGCTAATATGCTCTCTGGTTAGGAAGTGAGGAAAAAAAAGGTGAAAACAGTTGATAGGTACATAGCAGCAGATTTTCTCTTGCAGCTGGCCAAAACATAATCTAACTAATGATCTGAGGAAAACAGTTTTTCCCCTTTTTTTTTCCCCCTCCCATATAGTTCATTGGCAAGCTTCCTGCAGTAGCTGCTTTGACAGATATAAAATTGCCTCTGTCTTTATTGCGTGCTCTAGCCACTGCCAAATTTCCTGGCCTTTCTTGTTCCAGTGGACACCATGGTGTGTTACTGAGATCTGAGGAAGTAAAAATCAGTGAAGTGGACATACGTGAAGTTAGGTATGAATATTGCCAAACATTCACTAGGCAGTGAGCAATAAAGTTCTCAGATTATTTTCAATTTATTCCTTTTAAATAATTTGTATTTGCCTTCTTTATAATAATTATGGTTGGCAGGGAGTGATCTCTACGTGTCCTTTGCACGTCATGCTTTGCCATATGTGAGCACTGGACTTTAGGAAGCAGGAAGCTACAAAGCTTTTGTTGATGTTCCCTATTGAAATGAACTCGTGTTGAGAATCTTATGAAAAAGGAGCAGGCTCCCAACTGAAAACTAAAACTGCTGTACCCTCTCTGGTGTAGGGGTAAGAGAGAGAAAGGCAGTTTGTGGTCTTTGTCAGGTGCAGTGTGGAAGATGGGAATGCAGCTGGTTTCTGCATGGAGCTCAAAATGAACATAGGGCGGAGTTAAGAGCTCAGATAATTAGGTGGCAGCTCGACCCTGCTTGCCACTTGTAGCCATCATTAAACTGCTTCCATATACAGTCATCTGGCTGGTCTGCCTCACTTAGCTAACCAACAGCTTGTTTATGGGGACAGAAAATGATAAGGGGAATGGAAAATTGGCCAAAAAGAAGAAAAGGCAGAAAAGTTGTGTTTCTGTAGCGCAGTGTTGAAAATATGGACACAAGGACTCCATAGCCAGAAAAACTATACCACTTATTCTTATGGAACTGATAGTTACAGAAATATAAGAATAGGATGTTCTTCCAGGTAGTTAAAGTGAGTGTTCTTACTGTTTTAGCATCTGAAATAATAGAGAATGGCTTTGCAAAAACTGTGGTGGCAAACACATTTTTTTCCAGGAACAAAAGACCTTTTCTTTCTTGTTTTGTTGTTGTTCTTTTTTGTTGTTGTTGTGGTTAGTTTGTTTTTGTTTTTCCTTTTTCAGTAGCTGCTGGCTTGTGATAACAGCTCTCTACTGCTGCAAAATGTGTCAGTGTGTGCATATATATTTTCTGTGCTTATGGTGAATCCAGCCATCATCTTAAAAAAGAACAGTTTGCTTCTGTTACTGAAAAAAAATTGGAGATGGACCAGAAGGTGCAGTAACAAAGGGAGTAGAAGGACTGGGATGCCAAAGCCAACTGGAATAATGTCAAGGTGCAGTGGGACTGGAATTTAGGAAGGAATTGCAAATTGGTTACCTGAGATGTAGGAAATCTGAGCTGATGGCTCAGCAGATTGTGGCACAAAGGAGATGTGAAGTAATCTCTTCCTAGCATAATGAAGAGGCTGGGAAGGTGGCTGGGGGAGAGGAGTTGAGGGAAGGTGTGTTGGGTGAGAAGCTGATCCGCAGAGAGGAAATGAACACTAACTCAGTCTCACAGCACCCAAGGCAGCACCTACATAAGTCTGATGGGAAGTCTGTGACAGTAAGCTTTGCTATCAGAGTTAATGAAGGTGGGGAAATGTTTTGATTAGCTGGGATCTAGAGAATATACTGGAAGGTTGGTCCATGGCCTAAAATTCATGTTCTCTGCTTGTGCATCCTCTATAGCAGCCTCTTTTTATGAAACCCTCCACTTCTCTTCCAGAGCTGAAGTCAGCTTTTTAGAGATATGTTCTTTTGTTATCAGTGGCTTGATTCAGAGCCCATACTAATACCAGCTGGAGCATGAATTGTTTTTCAGAAAACTTACATTGCTCTTAAGAATGGTTTTCAGTATTAATGTTCAAAATTACTGTGTGGTTCATACAGACTTTCCTGTTTCTATTTGCTAAATTATTTATGTTTTTTAAAACATTTTAGTATCCATGAAGCTGTTTTGTCCTTTTGAGCTTTTTCTCTCCCTTCACCCTGCTGAGATGCCTTCCAGGTGTGATTTCCATGTCCCTCTCAGCTGCAAGCTGTCACCATCCCTTGATGCTCCTTGTTTGAGGCCCATTCAAACAGATTCAGGTGAAATGGAAGTTACCAGCAATGGCAGTCATATTTTGTTGCATTCTCAGGCTACTCATGGTAAAGAATAAGTAAGTGGGCCAATACAGCAGTTTCAGACTAATTCACTAATAGCTCTACATGAAAAGACTAAAATTCTTGTTTGGGAATTTGAGATGTCCAGTGCAGTCCACTGAAACAAAAAGACTACTCTGAAGAAATGCAAAAATAGATAGATATAGTACCCAACTCTTTAAAAATTAAAGTGTTTCAAGCCATGGTCGCTCTTGAATAGTAACTTTTATTATCTTACGTACAACTAGAAAGAATAGTACAATAAAAATTATTCAATTGTAGTTAAAAGTTGCCTTTAATTTGCAGCATCATAACTGTTTGATATACTGTAGTTGGAACTCAGTTTTTATTTTTCTCTTTTAAGTTGGTTTAATGAAAAACTGACTCAATTTTTTAAGAACTTGGCATCAAGAGAAATACCTGCTTTTCAGCTTGTTGACTAATTAATTAATTAATGTTCAATTGCTTACGCTCTACTCTGTTGCCACGCTGTTGAAAACCTTACAAAGACACTGCAGCAGATAATATTTGAATAAGTTGTGTTAAATAGTTATCAGCAAGGGTTCCTGTTTTCACTTCTGTGACCTTTATAAAATCTATATATTTTTTCTGAGTGCTTAGCACTTGTGGAGGGTTTAGTAGGTTTCTGAGTACAGTAGGATTTGTGGTCTTTCTGCCATTATCTCAGACATGACTTAGTGAATGTGGCCAGACTTTTTTAAGACTAAAAAAGTGATAGAAATACTAACTCATAATTCTAAGAAAAATACAATACTCGGGATACTCACCATAATTGTGAATTGTGAGAACTCATAAAAATATCAGAGAGTGTAAGGCTATAATACATTTTAGAGAGTGTACTATAATCCAGAGATTGCAGAGTTGCTTTCTTCTGCAGAACATTCTGCAACCTTGGCATCTATTGGATATTTTCTGAAAACAACTCATTTAATTTAGCTGTTTGCAAGGCACATTTTATATTATTAACCTTGAATGTTATCGTATTGATTTATTATGTTAGTTTTACCTTACACAAAAATCAAACAGAAATAAATTGAGACTTGAGAGTGTGCCCTCCAGTGTTTTAACAATAGACTTCTTTTTTTATATATTAGACTCTTTTTAAATTGCAGGTTTTGTAAGTTTAGTTTTTTTGGAGTTCACAATATTAAACAGTGCAATAAACCTTTGAGATACACAGAGGGGTTTTGCAGGTGGAAATTAACTACTATGGAGTAGTTATGTGAAGTATTATTGTTTCATATTAACAAGTGTTCATAAATTACATATATAAGTCATCTTCAAACTGAAGACTTAGGTGAGGTTGGAATGAAGAAGGGATGGTCAGCTTGGAGATGGTAAATGTGTTTTCTCCACCACAGTGATGTCATGTAGCAGAGTGTGCAGCTGGTACAAAATCTGAATATGAAGTTTAGGAATGTGTCAGACTGATATCACTGAGTGACCTGGAAACCAGATCATACCTGACCTAACATAGGCATAGGGTTCTGAAAAGCACAGCCCATATTCTGCTTGTGAGCAGCAGCTCTGGGGCTTACAAGTATTTTGATGTGCTGATTAAAGAGCTATGAGAATTCATAGCAATAACATTAAAGTGATGTATCTGCAAATGTAGTAGCTGAGCTCTGAAAACCCTCTGACATCTCATATTTGAAAAGTTTAAACCTGAACCACTGCTGTTCTTGATATTGCTCTCAAGAACAACAGAGAGTTGATATGAGTTTAGGGATCATATTCTCCCAATACACTTTTGATAGAATAAAATACGAGATGTAAAGGGTCATCAGCACAACCTCCAGAAGAGAAATAAAATCCCTATACAGAACAAAAACCTTCATATATGTTGTCAGAGTGACTGTGAGATTACATGTTTTGCTGTTTTGTCCTGAGACTATGGCAAACTCACAACATATCTCAAAATGTAATAACAATAAATGTTACAGATTTATTATTATTTCTTACAGCCTTTTCCTCACTAACTCTCATGTAACCACAGAAGAGTATATGCATATGTCACTTTTAAGCGCTGAAATGTAAGCACCTCAAGGAAAACAAGCAGAAAATATTTATCTGTGTCAAAGAAATAATTGCTGCTTTTAAAGGTACGAGGCCACAAGGCAATATTTTATGTTTCATAGGTGTAACAGCAATTTCTTACTCTTCTCCTAGAAACAGGGCCTGTATCTGAGCTATGTTTTCCCCAAAATATCCGCTGACAGCAGCAACAGATGAGACTGAGATGTTCACTTCATGAGCATCATTAAAGGAATGGTTTGTTACTAGTTTGAAATAACTATATTAAGACTTCTGGATGGCCCCCTATGTCTTTAAGTGAGACAGAATTCAGTGTCTTTGATCAGATGTCTTTTTATTCCAAGTGGCTGTGCCAGTGCTACTAAATTGCTTCCCATGAAAAATTTGTGGTTTGCAAGTGAAACTCAGCAAGTGGTAAACTAATAGGAATCTTAGTGGAAAACACTACTAGGAAACTCACTTCTGACAAGGAAGAGAAGGTCCAAAATGCAGACACCACCTGCTTTGTAGGGAAGCCTGTTGCCTCTCTGTGGCCTGAGTTAGAGATGTGAAGAAGAAAGCTTCCTACTCTGGAACAGCCCTCAGATTTCTCTCCATTATTGATGTTTCAGGTAGGCAGTGATAAAACTGCAACAAAAAGCCCAAGGGCAATCTAGGGACACTTCAGGTCTTTGAGATGACTAAGTAGGGCATCAGGGGCACAAGAGACGTTTTCCTCTATCCTTCCAGCAACAGGGAATGATGAGGGAAGAAACAGCAGATCAATACCTGGCTCCAAGCCAGGTGTCACCAGCAGAATTTTGGCTTTTTGATCATGTGTCAGTTTACACAACACTGAGCCTGTTGGCGACTGATGGGTACACCTGTCTCAAATGGGAAAAAGGAGCTTTGTGCAGGAGTTAGCAGGACTCAGTAGAAGAGCTTTAAATGGGTTTTGAATGAGGAAAAGGATAACCCAGGCTCACTAGAGAAAAGTCTGGGAGCAGCACAGCAATGTTTACAATGTTTATGGTGTACAAGGGAGGAACTTTGGTCTGCCATCTCTGTGGATGTAGGGGATGGAGAGTCATCCAACAGCAGAGGCGGAAGGGGTATTGATGTGTTAGAAACTATGGAAAACCTAAAAAATTATCACATGGGAGTTAAGGCTTCTCCCCCACAAAAGAGTGATATTTGCCAATCTACTGTTCTAAGAGGAGTTGGTTTAAATAATTTAAATTCAACCCAGCTGTAATACCTGAGATTATGTCACCAAGGTTTTTCAGGATACAAGGAGAACAAAGCAGTGTGGTTATCACTCTGTAATGGGAGCTGAAACAACAAAAAGGATTCTCTCACCATGTATTATGGTCTGGAGAATGGGAGTGGGACGCATTATCTTTGTAGTACTGATTTGTATTACACTTAGGAGTCTTGTCTATATAAAGGACATCAGTCATAATCATCACAATGCTGACTGGCATTTTCATCAGTAGCAGATCACATATTTGAAAAGAAACCATTCATATCCCTACTAAGATGTTTCTCTGAATATTATGGAATAAAAGCAAAATACTTGCTATTACTTCAGCAATATTTAGGAAAAGTAGTAAGTTACATGATTCTGAAGCCAAATAAACTCAAGTGTGCCAAACAAGCTGCACACTTAGATAAACATTCTTTATAGAAAAACTATGACTAAACCACTCCACTACTTCAGGTTTTGATGAATTTTTGCAACCCAAGGGCAGCTGGTGTCACATTTAAAGACTTTTTGCAAACCATGCCTGAAGAGAACAAAAATTAAATGTATCAATATTGTGACTCTTTACAACACACAAGAATATCCTGAACATCCAGACTTTATCTTGTGATGGTTAACAAGTTTCTCTGGAATTGAAATAAAATTTTCTTCTGTTGTAACCAGTAGAGGTCTTTTTCATGTCAACTATCGCAGTTGAATTACAAAATTGAATTACTTAATAGTAAAAGTTTTTCAAATCAATAGTATTAAGAATTTATCCACTATATTAGACATTTTTGCAGGCGTGAAAAAATTTTACAGGGTTTGGATTTTTATTTTGTAAATTAATTTTTTATTATGTAAATGTGCTGCAGGTTGTATGTTTTTAAAATATTCTCTTTTTAATCTTCATTTCAAGTTTTTATTGAAATTTTTCTTGCATTTTAATTGAATCTACAGTTCCCTCAGTAAACAGCAGTGGCTGTATGTTTGAGCTCACAGTTTGAGTTTTCTCTGTTTTCATGATGTCAAAGTGATTTCCATTTCACAGGACTTTGCTTCCTCTCTCCATGTATGAAAATTTTAAGTCAACCATTTTTACAGAAATACTTTGTCTGTAAGTAAAAATAAGAACATGCCCCAGGCAAGGACTCAGGACCCAGCCTGGACAGAAGATTTTTATCAGTCATTCATTGCAGAAAAGAGCTTGATAATAGAATGTGATAAACCTAATGCTAAGAAATCCATATTGAATGGGAAATACTGTTGAAAATTTATTTCCAGCATAAATCTCTTTAAGCCCATGGTATATAAACCTCTGTCCTATTTCCTGAAATTGATAAAAATTCATATTATATTCTGGTAGAAACCTTAATAAGGATACACTTGGTCTTCTAATTTAGTTCTGCTTTTTTTTTTTTTTTTTTTTTTTTTTTTTACTGTGTACTCTTTTCCAAGTCTAGAATCAGAATAATTTAGGTTGGAAACTTCCTCTGGAGGTCAGCGTGTCCAACCTTCTGCTCACAGCAGGGCTTACCTCAAAGTTGGATCTAACTTCAAAGTTGGATCATGCTGCTTGGGGTCATGCCCATCAAAGTTTTGAATATACAAAGAATTTTTAATGGAGGTTTCTTCTTTACTTTTCAAGGATAAGTTTCGCTTTAGTGCATACTTTTTATTGTTCATTGGTTTTTTTGTTTTTGTTTTTGTTTTGTTTTTGGTTTTTTGTGGTAACTTTTTGTGAGTTTCTGGATAGATTATTTCTTAGGACAGCCAAGTCTGGATGAAGGTATAATTTTTTCATTCTGTAGTTTATAGTGAAATCACCCTAGACAAAGGTTTGATTAGATTTAGTTGACAGTTTAGGTGACTGCAAGTGAAACCAAAACTGCAGAAGTAATGAGCTCCAGTTACTGCAATTGTGGTCAGTTTTTATATAAAAGCTAAAAGTGGAATTATCTCTGCTTCAATATGTTGGACAGTATAATTTTTGCAGTCAGCTGAAACAGCAGCAGAAGGCCTTAACTTGTAGTTAAAAATTTCACAGAAAATTCATTTAGTAATCTATAATTTGTTTAATTCCATGAACATTTAATAAAATGCTGAGACTGAATAAAAGTAATGAATCTGCTGAATATCAGCTGTGTTTTTAGGTAGAGGATGTTCTAACTTAATATCAAAAACAGTAATAAAAAAAATTAGTTTTGCCTTATTATTTTTCTAAACCATAGCAATTGAGCAGCAGGTAGTTTAAGGACAAATATAGGTCTTAATTTAGCTCACTTATCACCACATACTATTTATTAATTTATTGAAGAATGTATATAAAAGATTTCAACATTTTAAATTATTTTCGCATTAAATATCACTGGCCTCTTAGAAGAGGATCTATTTTTCTCTAATTATCTTTTGCAATTTTTGTTTCTAATTGCAGTGATACAAGTTGTCTCCTACACTTAGTTTTATTACACTTAGTTAAAAAAACTACCAGATAAACATTTGATACTTATCAAGAAGGACAAAGGATATTCCTGTCTTCAGTGTGTCATGACTGGCTTTAATACTGGGATTTCTGAGGCTCCAGGATATTTTGCTGCCAAAATGTCTTTTATTCAAAATACAGATAGCTCATGACCTTGCACTTTCACTGCAGTGTCTGAGCCTGTATTTCCATTAAACCACAAAACTATATGCTAATCTCGTAGATTTAGAATAAATCCTAAAGATTCTAATCTCGTAGATTTAGAATAAATCCTAAAGATTCTTTCTTGACATTTTCACAGCCTTGAATACACTTCATCCTATTGTATTTTTGTTGTTATTCATCCTAAAAGTCTGGGTATAATTACATTGTCCAAAATATTGCATGCTCTCAAAACTGTTTTTAGGAATTCTTCTTCCTAGCAAGTTTTCCTCTAATTTTTTAAATGTTTTTTATCTCTGTGTTGAAGTCTAAAATTATTAAATTGGTTCATGAATCCATGTGAAAGTAACAAAAGTGGGAGTGGTGAATATAGTTTATTTTAATTTTTAGCAAGGTTTTTGGCATAGATTCCTCTGTCAAAATAGACTGGTGATATAGGGGCTGGAAAAATTTCCTGGAAGGCAAATGGTACCAGATATGGCTCGGCCTAAGTATTGAGATTAATGAAGACTAACAAAGAGTCCCTTTGAAACAAAGATAAATGTGAAAGAGAATTTTATTTCTTTTCTCAAGTTTTGATCCTTAAAGTTTCATAATGTCTGATTAAAAGTATGAAAATAGTGTCTTGACCAGTCTCGTGCTGTATGCTTCAGTAAAAATGTGCATCAGTTACAGAAGTTTCAAAAAATTGTTTTGGAAGGGATATTTAGGCAGTCAGACAACCTACAATGTGAGTTTTGGGTTGGGTTTCTTTGGAGTTTTTTATTTTCCTCAAAATAACCTGGAAATTTGCCTTGGCATAGTAAATATGTGTGGGATCATGTAAAAGTTCTAATGGTGTCCAGTATATTCTTACTGTTGCACTCCCTCTAGGGAAATAAAATTTTCATGCTTCCTTTTAGCTCCTCTCCTCGTCCTGAATAACTGAGAAGTTTCTTGATGAGTCAATAATTTGCAAACGAAATCCTAATGTTTATTGAGGAAAAATTTCAGCATTTATTTGCACACAGTCATGTTTGAAAATTTTCTTGGGAGGCATTAACACCTACAGTTGGAAATTCTACATAATTACTTCTTTCTAGTTCCTCCTCCATTGACAATTTATCCACAATTTTCTGAAGAGATATTTGAAAATCTGGGAGTGGCAGTAAATTAGAGGAAAATATGTCATTTCTATTCCGTTACAAAAATTAAAATAATTTAATATTTGAGGTGATTATCTGTGTAATAATCTTCTTTACCAAGGATAAAAGATTCAGTTTTCAAAGTAGCCCAGCCATATTCTGGAACAGTTTTTCATATGAAAAGTCCATTATTATTTGGAGTAGGACCTTAGGACACTATGATGTATTTCATAATAAAAGTAAAGGTTGTTGTGATGACGTAGTTACGAACTGTTTGATTAATGCTTTTATTCTCTGAAGTTCAGTAAGCAACAGGTTGGGTTTTTCCTGAAAAGTTTCTTCAGCTTAACTGGAAATGGTCACATCAAGCATAAATATTTTGTCTACATTTATGTCGTATGTCTTTTATCTCTGCACTGCAAAATGTGTCCTGTAGTTTAATACTTTCTGATAAAATTCAGAAGACAGTGTAAGTCAAAGTTCAAATGTGTTTAGTTCCAGCTGAAAAAGACTGTCAGATACAGGAATAGAGTAGTAAATTTTGGCAGAATTTAAAGGAGTCATTTAAAGGTTTACAATGAGTCATTGTTAAAATTGACAATAATTTTACCGGGAACCCTTGGTAGTTGCTAAGAAATGCTAAGCAGTTGGGTAAGGGCATATCTACATTTGAAACAAGTAGTGAGACTAAAGCATAAGCAATTGACCTAAGCTTGGGGATATAAAACATTTCCAACAGCAAAATACACATATTTGAGGTATGAACGTACGAGGTGACTAGATAATTTATGTGCAAGCAAAAGTCTGGTTAGAAGTAACATCCAATTAGTGCTTTACAAAAGAAATACATCTCAACTTATGTTAGTAATAAGCAATACTTTAAAGTGTAGTAAAAAAAAAAAGAATTTACTGTGCTGAATGCTGATACATCAGAGAGTATAGATGTGAGTGTCCTTGACATTTATGTTCTTCTTTTCTAATTTCTAAGGAAAGCTTGTATTTTATGCCAAGCGACTGTAACTGCATGGATACATGTAGTTTAGGATGAGGTGGGGAGGACATGATAACCATGCACTACACAGCATCTGGGCCAACAGAGAATATGGGGATCCAAAATAAAATAACTGGGTTTTAGCAAACATTGACTCAGGAGTAGCTGTATGTACCTCTTAACTTTGATCCATTCATTCCCTTAGAGTGAAATAATTTCCATTACATTCCCCTAAAATACATTGTTGGTGTCTGTGCAATGCTGTAACTAATAAATATTTTTTATTAAAGGTGTGATACATGCAATAAGACTTTTCACTAAACAGGCAGACTAGGTTGATCTCCCTTGATTTTGTTTTCAGATTACTTTGAGATACAAGCAAATTAGAGCCGTTTGAAATTCACTGTTCCCCAGTCAGCAATAAAGAAAACAACACAAATTAAATTAACCTGATGATGGGGCTGAGTCTCAAGTGGAGATGGAATCTGTGTTTCAGTCAGTTTGATTCCAGATAGCTTTCTTAGCATCTACAGTCAATTCTGGGGACTTTTAAAGGGTGTTTTTCAACAGGAATATCTGACATTACAAGTAATACAGAGTTCAAAGCAGCCCAATGTCAATTAGTGCTGAGTCTCAGCAAGTAAGACTTTGTTATCATCATCACTGTGCATCACCATTAAGGACAGATGTTGCATGCAATTAATTGGCAACTTTTCAATTATTTTGGTTCTGTGTGTAGCATGGAAATGTTACATTCCACTCCAAAGTTCAGCTTCTCCAAAGCTGCTCTAAGCAGAAAATGATTCATGTGTGAGGATGATGAAAGAATACTGACTCAGATGTGTGTCAAAGTATGTGTGATGACTTCCATGGTTCATATTACTGTTTAAATATTAATGACTTACAGAAAATCTATATTTTAAAAAAATTATAAACCCCATGATTTTTTGGTTTTTTGCATGCCTCTGCACTCCAATGTGGAATGGCAGTTTTCAGTGTCAGGATGTGAGCTCCTAGTGGCTATTGGCATAAATGAGGGACAACTCAATCCCTTGCCCTCCGTCTCACCTTACTTATCTATTTATAGCATGACAATTTCCTTTGCATGTTTCTTTGCTTTCCAGGCATAGTTTCTAGAGTCTTTTTTAAGCAGAATTCAGACAGCTAAATGCCAGGGATGTAGGAGGTAAACATTTCACAGGAAATTAACATAAGCTAATCCATGGTTATGCTGACAAAAATGGAGATAAATAGCACTAGAATTATTTTTAGGGATTTTTTTTGTTTGGTTGGGTTTTGGTTTTTGGGTTTTTTTTTTAATATCGTTTACTCAAGCAGGATTAATAGTGAAGCATGAGCTTAAAATAAGTGATAATTTACTGGCATATGTTACAACCTAGGCAACCAGTCCATGTATGTTAACTTCAAAAGGAGTCAGAGGTACATATTTGCGTGTTATCTATATAATATTTGTTGTTTAATTGAATAAGTGTGCAGCTTACTTTCTTTTCATTTCATATATCTACTTTATCTGATTCTTTCAAGGTATGGGCATTGGTAACCTTGCCTGATTTTAAAAGATTGTAAAGTTGCATTTTCTTTGCAAAAATACAGCATTAAGAAAAAAAAATCCAACAGTCTTAGACTACTAGGTTTTACATAGAATCTCTAGTTTATTGTGGTTTGTTAGAATAAAATATTACTTTCTGTGAATTTTTGTGGGCAGTCTCAGTAAAAATATGATCTCTGATTTTTCTCTATTAAGGAAAAATTGGAGTAAGATTTACTTCTTACACAAACTCTAGATAGGTCCTTCTAGAATCAGTAATGTTAAGTAATTATGGAACATGACCTTGTGATCTGAAGCAAAGACAGCCTTGTGCTCTGTCTGCTCCCATAAATTTGTACAATTTATCTTATGAAGTAGGAAATAATTGAAAATAATGTGAATGGGAAATTGCACAGATACTGTCAGAGCAAACTCCATAAATTCTACCTAGCCACTTTTATCACCTCTCACTATGCTAACCATGGAAATTACAGCTTGTAGCCTTTTACAGTCTCAAAATAGCAGTTTTCAGAAGTGATGGTGTCTTCTGTAATCTGTAGACAGATATAACAGAGTCAATGGGTTTTCTGTTTCTCTCTGCAAGGAGTACACAGCTGATGTGCTCTGCTTCACTGCAGAGGGGTGTCATTCCTCAAAAAGAAAACCATCAAAGGAGAACTTTTAGGGGATTTCAACATTTATCAGTAATAGTTTGACATGGTTATTCTGACTAATCTCTCTTTCAAAGAGTTTTTATGCTACTGTTATGAAAAGCCAAAAGTAACAACTTTTAAAACAGGTTTTCAGGCAGATAAGTTATTTTTTTTTTTTACCTTTTTTGGAAACTAGTCATAAAGATGAAGGTATGACACCATCACTGTTTCCATACCAGAGCTGGATGTGGTATTACAAACAGAAGTCTCTCTGCTAGAGGACTGAGATAGACAGCAATAGAGGTGAAAAAAATGTAACTCATTAATGTCTGTAATACTATAAAGCCACCACGAGTAAAGTAAACTTTCAGTGGCTTGATAACTCTTGTCAGAGTTTAGTAAAATGGCTTAAAAAAAATCAGCTGTCAGTATCCATTACTGACCTGGAGCTGGCTTCTTGGTGGGATTGCAAGACTTCCTTATCTCCTTATTTTCTAGCAGATACTTATATAGTTTGGGTATCTTTGTCTACAGAGACTTTTTATATTCCAGGGGTGTATATGAAAGATTTTCTTTTGGATTTTTCCTCTTGGGTTTTTCAGTTTTCACAGCATTGGGTGTAACCTGGGTGCTTTTGAGGAGGCAAGGAAAGGCTATACAAAAACCAGAGGTACAGACATAAATTTGGATACACATAATAAAGTACTATGAAATTTGCAGTAATGCTGAAATTCTTCCCTGAAGCTCTGGAATTCTCTGCTTCCTCCTGAGCACTTCTCTCATTACATTATACCAATGCACACATGCATATACATAGACTCACATACATTTATAGCAATTGCTGGTGTATTTGTTTTGTTGCCTCTATGTTTAATATATGTATAATCAGCATGGATCTGTTGAGTATTGGTTTAGCTCAGAATAGTGATCACAGGACTTGGCATCAGTGGTCATAAATCAAATGCTGTTACCTTACACTTTTGGCAACCACTGTATTTTTAGTGCTGTGGTATCCATCACTATCCCACGTAGAGAAAAGGTTGGGGCAGAAAACCCCCAGGTGTACACAGACCTGTGTTTTGAAAGTTTATTTCACTCACTGCAGTGTATAAATTTTAATACTGTATCGTGTGATTGCTGAGAAATCTTTTAGATTGCTTTTTTTATGGAAGTGTTCATTTAGCCTAAACCTTGCAAATGTGTCCCTTGCTCTGAGGTCATTCTGCCACTGAGGTTCAGGTCAGGAGCTTCTCACGTGCATTGTGTTGCCAGGCTACAACCTCAGTTACTGCTCAAGTATTTGCAGCATTTAATTTGCAGTACTGTTGCTAAGGCAACTAGCTTCTAACAAATTTCTGTTTGCATTTCTAGTTGGAAGGAGCTGATGGGTTGCATTTCTTAGTCTCTCAGCACTGTTCCAGAATTGTCTTTAGGTTTGCTAGAGCTCTTTTAAATGCTAAGCTTAACTGGCATCTGTAAGATTTTTTCACTATACCTAAGCTCTGTTCTGATCTCTTTTGTGAGACCCCAGCAAGCTTTCCTTTACATTCTTTTTGGATCATGCATGAAGAATCTACACATTGTATTTGTATGAAATTGCTGGAAAAACTTCAAGGTGTTTTTGTGTGAATGTATTTTATCTAGTTATAAGTTTTCTGTTTCTTTCTTACAGTTCCAAACTTGAGTCATTTTTATTATGAACCTTGTGCAGCCTGGCCTGTTACAAATTCACTAATGTTATATTTTGAGTGAACAATCTCCAGGTGTATACAGCAATGATTTTGATTGACTGTTCCTTACTGCAGTTTGTGATTACTTGCAGAGAGTCACCTTTGATAGAATTAGATACTTTATCTACTCATTCTTCCTCAGTTGTTCCCTGAGTTGCAATAACATCACAGCTGACAGCAAAATTAATATCTTTGCTTGTCAACAGAGATGCCTCTTTCCATGCTTTGTCTTCCAGAGTTCACACAACCTACTTTACATTTTATGTTGGTTTTTATTTGTGCAATTTACTTTGTCATCACCCCAGAATTCTCAAGTTCCTCTTTCCTGGCACAAGGAAAATAGTTATTACTTTGCCCTTTAAGCATGAATTCTCTCCATTTGTTGTCAAATATTGTACTGTTAGATTCTGGAAACCTGAGTAGTAATTAGCCTCACAATTCCCTTCCACTTACATCAACATTAGACAGAATGGATAATAATATAATAAATATAATGACCTAGGAAAGGATTTTTTTTTCATTAATTACTTTCTATTGGAATTGCTAGCAGATGTCTTGTAATAATGGTGTTGTCATGCTTTAATGGCAGTCCTAAGATACCACAAATGTTTCCCACCTGTTCTTCAGTATTTGTTAAATTAGTTTTGCCTTTAAAGAACATTGGTATTTGCAGAGGAATAAGTGCAAGGCCTTTGCAGACTTGTTACCTTCCTGCTTAATATGACTTTTGTGTACAGTATTCATGAATCATATAATTTGATGGAGTTAGCCAGCCTTAATGCTTCCTATTTTATGAAAATTTAAGACATTTAATGAAATTTCATTTTCATTAATACACAAAAATTACTAAATTTCATAAAAAGGTGAGAAAGTTAATTTGCAATTCTTCAGGCATATAACTGAATGAATTTACTACAGGTTCTGAGAACTAATGGAAGATGCAACAAGGCAGTTATCAGATAAAGGTTGCAATAATGAATAATAAGATTTTTCAAATTATCCAGTAATCTTATTAATAAAACAGACTATCATAAAGTATTTAAGAGGTTCCCCTTAGGGGGAAAATGAAAAGGCAGTTTTCTCTGCAGAATGTTAAAGGGGAAGTCAGCTTGCTTTCAGTTTAAGACCTCTTCCAGTGTTTTAGGCAGGCTTAAAGACCTTTCTGGTGAAGCAGAGAGTTAATGCCCAGCATGCAACAGCTCCTATATGTGTATTTGTCCATTATTCCTTAATATGACCTGGAGGAGGCAGTAGAAGCAATTCATGACTCCACTTTTATTTTCTCTTTGACATTATTTACTCATATATATTACCAGTCTTTCCACTGTACTTGTGCACCCAGCAGTGGAGACAGAATTGTTGTGGTTTAAGCCCAGCCTGCCACTAAATACCACACTGCTTCCCACCTCCTCTGCCTGGGTGGAATGGGGAGGAGAATCAGAAAAAAAAAAAAGGTAAAAGCAGAAGGTTGAGAAAAGAACAGCTTAATATTTGAAAACAAGTAACATTTAACAGTAGTAGTAGTAATAATGATGATAACTTATTATTATTGTTAATAATAATAACATAAAAGGGGAGAGAGAGAGTGACAGCAGGATAGAGAGGTAAAACACAAGAAAGACAAGTGATGCACAATACCCATCTGTCTCCAAGCAGTGATCTGCCCCTCCCTGTCAACTCCCCCCAGGTTATATATGGGGCATTATGTTCTATGGTATGGAATACCCCTTTGGGTAGTCTGGGTCAGCTGTCCTGGCTAAGCTCCCTCCTACTTTTTCTTCTTGTACCCTTGCTCACTGGTAGAACATGGGAAATTGAAAAATCCTTGACTTAACAGAAATGCTACTTAGCAACAAGTAAAACATCAGTGTGTTACCAACATTATTCTCATCTTATATCCAAAACATTCTTGGTTAGAGAGGAAGAGCAGTGTTGTACCATCTGTGCTTTGTGTTTACAGGAATGTTGGCTGTGTGTGTGTGCTGGAAAAGGTTCTGCTCTTTTTCTTGTCGGATCTGGGTGTTGGCCACATGGAAAACTCAGGAGCACATGTGTGTGTTCATCCCCATGCCCAGCAAGAATGTGTATTCACACACTCTAGATCTGGGGCTGGAAAATGACCATTCTTGGGGTTTGGCTCCCTCTTACAGTCTTAGGTCTTTCTAACCTCCCCAGGAGACAGGGAAAAGTGATTTTGGATGGTGTTGATAATAGGAGAAAAAAGAACTGGTATTGTTTTGTATGCACTTTTGTTGTAATGGATTGTTTATTAAGGAAAGTTTATCTGGCTTTGGAGCCCATTATTTGGATGCAAAATGCCTGTGTAGTTGCTTTGTCTTGGCAGTGAATACTGTTTATCCCTTAAAACACCCTATTAAAAAAAAAGTCTGTCTAATGATCTACTATTCTGAAAAACATCACAGAAGTAAATAAAGAGACAATGATTTTCTAGAAATACAAGACAGCTGATAGGTGTAGGCTGATAAGAACAGAAATTTTGTCTGAGGTAATGATATAAAATGATCAAAACATTTTGTAAAACCATCCAATTAGTTGCTCAGTACCTCCTGTCCACCCACTCGTTTGTTCTTTCAGTAGTAAGGGGTTTTTTTCACAATTTCTGAAACTCTGCAATAATATCAGAACAAAGACTTGATGAACTATAAGGAATGTATGTTTTAGTTTTAATTGACTTTCAGTCATAAAACACAAGTGGTATGATTTCTGAGAATAAATAATGATTTAAAGTACATTTTTCCCTGGACCTGGGCCCTTCAAAATTGGGATTGCGTCCTTCAAATTATATATTATTATCATAATAGAAGTATCATAAGATACCATTTAATTTTTTAGAATGTAGCTTTTCCTGATAGTTCATGTGGAAAGCTGAAGTATATGGTAAAAGAGAATTGACTTTAGAAGGTAAATTAGTTAGTAGTAGGATAGCTAACACATATCTAAAAACTCTTATTAAATAGTCATTCATATGTTTGAACTTTCCTAAAAATAAATCTATATTTCTGAAAATATATTTCAGCAATTTGAAGTCAAAATAGTGGCTCGATATTGGCTAGTTCAGTGTAATTATTTTGGGTAATTATTCAATTCCAGTAGTGCCTGTGGTTAACAAAATAAGGGCAAAATGAATTCATCACTTACATGTTTTTTTTGGGTTTTTTTGGTTTTTTTTTTTGATTTTGCAACACAATTGAGGCAACAGTGTGCCCTGGCAGCCAGGAGGGCCAAGCGTGTCCTGGGGCCATCAGGCCCAGCATGGCCAGCCGGGCAAGGGAGGGATTGTCCTGCTCTGCTCTGGGCTGGGGCGGCCTCACCTTGAGGGCTGGGGGCAGCTTTGGGTGCCACAGTATTGAAAAGATATTAAGGTGTTAGAGAGTGTCCAAAGGAGGGCAATGAGGATGGTGAAGGGCCTTGAGTGAAAGCCATGTGAGGAGGAGCTGAGCTCTCTGGGGGTCTGTTCAGCCTGGAGGAGACTGAGAGGAGACCTCACTGCAGTTACAACTTCCTCATGACAGAAAGAGAAGGGGCAAGTGGTCAGTGACAGGACACAAGGAAATGCATGAAAGGGAGGCGTGTGTTGGATATCAGGAAAAGGTTCCTCACCCAGAGGGTGGTCAGGCACTGGAACAGCTCCCCAGGGCAGTGATCACCAAGCCTGGCTGAGCTCAAGAAGTGTTTGGACAACACTCTCAGGCACATGGTGTCACTCTTGGGGTGTCCTGTGCATAACCAGGAGTTGGAGTTGCTGATCCTGATGGGTCCCTTCCAAGTCAGCATATTCTATGATTCGATAATAGCTAAGCATACAGGTTATCATTTTTAACAAGTTCAGTAGACGTTATTCTCTCAAGCGTCTCAGCTGTAAAGAAATGACCAGAAATTACCTCCTTGCTATGGGAGATTCATTTAAGAAGTATCACAGTTGCTACTGAGAATATACTGATGTAGAAAACATAAAGGAAGAAAAGTAATAAGTAAATGCAGTTACATAATACTAACTTACTTTTGGCGCTGTACACTGGTCACCTACATGAATCAACTCTTCAAATATTTAACCATTGGCTTAAAAACAACTTTACACAAATGCATAATATACCCACTTCAGCCTAGAGCAATCTGAACATTGAGTACAAAATTGTATTTCAAGTTTTCTATAATGATAAAACTAGACCAGAGTATGCTGCAGTAAAAGAGACATAAGGAACTCTGGTATGCTGCTGACTAGTGAGTACCCAAAGGAGATAAGAAAAACAAGACAAAACCCCCACCCCACTCCCATCAACACCCCCT
>VZTZ01034630.1:0-54758 GCA_013400955.1 Drymodes brunneopygia
CATCTTTCTGCACTTGGAGCAGCGGTGGTGTGGCCAGTGAGGGTGACTGACGGCTCGTGTGGCTTGCTGGGGGCTATGCTGCGCTTCGATCACTGCCGGAGCTGCCAGCCTGGCAGTCCAGGAGGGGCTTGCGAGCGGCTTTTTAAAGCCCGGGATTTTCAGCGCTCATCAGGATGAGTCGCAGCTCGGCAGCCCTGCACAGAGCAGATGTGCGGAGGGAAGGGAAATGCTTTCGGCTGAACCCAAAAAGTACGTGCCAGGAGGAAGGCTTCAGGAAGTGGGAGTTGGGCAGGGGGGAGGGAAGGGAGCATTTCTCTTCTGCTTTGTTTTCTCAAGAATAATTTAAATGAATTGCTTCTCCTTTAGAGGGGAAAAGAAAATCTCACTGAAGTTGTTTTAATGTGAATTTTGATATTTATTTTCTCTGTGTGTGTGTGTATGTGTGTCCATCTGACCCAGCTCTCTCCAGAGGAAAATCTTTTTTCTTTGTGCTGTTTTTTTTAGATTTTTAGGATTGATCTGAAGTTTTGGCTGATGGGAGAACTGGTTGTGCAAGGGGATGATGTAGCAGGAGGTTGCTTATGATGGTATTTGTTGCATCATCAAGATCTGTTTGATAAAATCTTACTGTGATCTGGTCCATAATAGCAAGAACATTTTTATGAGAAAGGAAATGTAAATGAAATCCTAAAGCAGATTTCAGAGCTATTATCCTTTTTTGGAGCCAATTAATACAATGTAAAGTGACCTAAATGAAGTACTGTAGAAGGGGTTGTAAATAGTTTATACATTAAGCTAGGATTATTTGAACACATTTATAAAGAAAAGAGGATTTTCTTGTGCATCACAAATTAGTTATGATGATTTGGGGCAGAAGACTGAGATAGGTCAGCAAGCTAAATATAAAGAATTTATGTATCTCTGTCCTCATACAGCCCCTGCCCTGTATACCCTGACCTTATACCATTACAATATTTTGTAGAGATTTTAGGACAGCATATTTACCGCTAAATCTTTGATAACTTGTCTGGACTTAGTTTTATTAGCCAGCCCAGCCCTGGCAATCAAAGAAGTCTACCAAGAACATTTGTTTCTAGTCTGAAGAGTGGAAGAGAAAAAGTTATGGGAATGCAGTGAGAGAAACTCCAGCCTGGAGGGAAACTGCTGATTTTGTTTCATTGCAGCAGGTCATTGTCCTGGAATAAGTGAGTCAAAAAGTTGGGGCAAGCTTTTTATAGAGTCCTTTTAAGTAATAAATAAGTAGCACATGAAAAGTAATTTGAGCATGTAACTCATAACTTCAAATTATTTACCCATATTGTGTTCTGGCACTGCTCAAGGTCTTATCTTTCAGTTTGCCTTTTTAATCCCATCTTTACCGCAGTGACACTTTGCATTCTTTTTGCTGTTAAATTTTCTCTAAAGTTTCTGAGGAAATCCAAGTTTTGTTCTGTCATTATATACTCACCACATTTTCAATTATTTCACATCCTGTATTGCTTTCTCTTGCCAGAAACGTAGCTGTGCAAAATCATGTGTGTATGCAAATATGTGAGTTGATTAAGGCATCTAAAGTTGAAATTTGATTGACTTTGTTTGGCTGCCTTCAGAGGAAGCAATTAGGATGCCCTGAGGTGCCAGCCTGGAGAGAGAGGGTGTCTGCTGAAGATGGTCTTCTTAGTCCAGCAGTCCCAGCAAATGGGAAGCAGAATTCAGTGCACAAACAGGATCCACAGTAGATTCGTGTGTCTGCATATTGTTGCAGGTGGTTAAGTGAGGCTGGTCACACTCCTAAACCCCCAGGGCATGACAAAGCAGTGTTTGTTACTGCATGAGATGATTCAGCCTTTAGTATCAATGTACCCTAGAGATTTTCAAAGTTATGCAAACTTAAGAGAAGCATGGAGTTGCAAGATATTGCAGCTGCAATACAAGTCAAGCTCTCTCAGTCCTGAAAAGCAGGAAATCTTAGTGTATAGGTGCAAGGGAATTTAAGTAGCTACTCACAATGCAGCTGAGAGGAAGCACCAGGCTGACTCACATAAATTGATTGCATGCTGCTAGACACTCTTTATAAATTCTGTGATGAGGACAGCCACCTGGGAAATGTTGAAATAAAAATATATTTTTCAAACTTCACACGCAGCTTTGGTAGGCACTGGGACTTGAGAGCATGCTTAGCAGGTAGATAAGTCAGCAGTCAGAAATGCCTGGTACAGAGGGTGGTCAGCAGCTGAACGTGTGATGTGGCACATGCAGAATGCAGGGCATGGCTCAAGGATGCAGATTTGTGCTGTGTGCCTGGGCCAGCCTGTTGCAGTGAGGTCTGAGCTGGGAGTTAGTGGCTGATCCTGCTGGGAGCAGCCCAGGGAATGGTAGCAGCAGCTTTGTTTGACAACATTTGCAAGGTCCAAACGTACCCTAAGCAGAAAGCCCAGGAAATAGGGAGATGGACTGTTCTGATTGTTGCAGATCCCTCTGCAGTGACTGCCATCAGCACAGTTGTGCTGCCAGTGAAACAACTAAGTGAAACCAAGTCCTTGCTGACTGCATGATGAAATGGGCAACATTTAAACTCCAGTTAATCTAGACCTAGTAAAGCAACAGGAAGGAGCTCACTTTGTGCTTTGCAAAGCTAGCAATGCCTGAAAAAGGATTTGATCTCAAGTGAGAAGGAAATTTGTTTGGGTTTGAATTAAAAAAGGGACAAAGTACTTTCATCTAACTTTCTGCAACCAATAACGTAGTGCTCAATAAATTACTTGCCTTTTGTTGAGAAAGAAAAATATGCATAATTTCTTATATACTTGATATCCTCTGCTACAATTTCTATGCTGAAACTCGTGCAAATGCTCAAATCATGTAGTTGATTTTACAGTGATAGGGAAGGGGTCAGCATGGCTTAGAAACATGCAGTGTTGTTGTCACCATGCAGTCGCTGTTGTAAGAGGTCCCTCCCTCCATGGTGCTACAGAGACCATTACACCACAGCTGAGCAACAGCAAATGAAGGCGACTTCAGGAGCAGCAGGGGAACTCTTAGTGGATCAGTGCTGGTGCTTTGGAAAACTCCAGTGGCACTGCTGTAGGTAAGTGCCAGTCACTGACTCCTCAAGCAGCTGGTAAGGGAAGGCAGCATGGCTCAAATGCTGGAGGGGGGCAAGATCTGCGGTGTTTGCCTTCCCTCCTGCACAGCACAGGAGGTAGCAGTCTGATGGTGTCCTGGGTAATGCTTCAAAACACTTAAATAACCCATTTGGAACAGAATTACTTTGTATTCAGAATCAATGGCTGTCAAATTGCTTTCACACTCTCATTAGCTCAGTGTTTGATACAGCAAAACTAAGAGCAATAAACTTTTGCTGAAGTTCAATGCAATTTTGCAACTAATAATAACTATTTGTGTTCAGAGGGCTTTTACTTGAGGAGAAAACTTCCATGAGTATGTCTCTTACCCCCACAGCTGTTGTGGGCAAACTGTTCCTTCAGCCGTTTATCCATTGAGAGATGCTCTTTAATGCAAGGTTTTTCCAAGAGTTGGGTGGACAGAGGAAGGGTCAGTGTGAACTCAGATCTAGTATGGACATGACTTGAAACAGTGCTTTGTTAGATTTCTGTTTGTTTTTTGAGATGCTCTGGTGCATATCACTTTGCTGGCTGTTTTATATGCTTTTTTCCATAAAGGTTCTTTTCTGTAAAATGGCACCTTTCTTCTTAACTCAGAAAAGGGAGCTGCCTTGTGCTGAGATTTTTTGTTCTGGTAGTTCATCTTGATTCCAATCTGATGCTGCAGAGGCAGTGTAGGAGACGCATCAAATCCATCCCATATCCAGAGATTATCACGAGGGTGAGAGGATTGATGTGCTAAAAGTTTTGTTAGCTTTTGCAGAGTCTTGAAAAGTGGCCTGTAGAATTGAAACAAGGAACAGCATTAAAATAACTGCATCATCCCTGTTTTCAGTGGATTGCACAGTGCAGTGGACAGGGAAAGGATGAAGCTTCTTTCTGTATCAAAGTTATCTTGATGCTTCTCCAAACCAAAGGCACTTGGTTTTGTGTAAGATATTGTTTCTTCTCCCAGGATGAGCACTGCCATGAGGTAATTACTTATACCAGACACAGCTATTTCCACCAAATATGTCAATTCATACTTCATTAGTCTAGTACTTTAGAAATTTAGAGGTCTTTTGATTGCTGTCATTTCTCTCTAATTATGCTCATATTGAAGTTTTTTATTAGCTTGCAAGTGTTGCTTCAATCTTTGAAATGCTTTCAGTGCTGCAGTAAATTTCTAATTGTAAATGAAGCTGCTGGTTTCACTTGTTCATTTGGTGTCATTGGTCTCTGTTCCTTTAGCAATGCTAAATCCACAAGAAATTTGTGAGTTCTTCACTCTCCATGGGACTAGAAAAGCAATGATCTCCTTCCTGGATGAGAGTTTGTTTTACTCTTGTTTTAGAGTTAAAGGTGTGCCTACCGAAAGGCTTCATTTGGCAATAAAGACTTGCTTTTGCTGCAGACATAGGTCTTTAACATATTTCACTCAATAACTTTTTTGTCTTCCCAGTCATCTTGATTATCTCCATTACCTGTGGTGGCTAGGTGATTTATGCTGAGTGTCTAGCCAGAATCTGTCAAACTAAAATGCATTTGGCCAGTGGACTTAACATTGTATCAGTGGGCCAGTTAGATTCTCTAAAATTAATAATAAAATGTTTCAAAGCCAGATTTTCATGATGCTTAGACACCTAACAGTGCAGATAAACACCAGGGAGTATTTTTAGCACCACAGGAAAAGAGTAGGTGTTTTGCCACCAGTGCAATCAATAGGTGTGAAGTGCCTAGGATCTCTGGAAATCATTCTTTTCATGCAGAATTTAAAGCCAAGTAGGAAAAAGAGTTGCAAATGAAGTGGAGAACTTAACTGCAGCCTTCCTATGCCAAAAAAATATGGTCTCTGCAGAGATTATAAATTGAAATTATCTAAAGTCTCTGGGTGTAAAACAGCATTTAGGTTCACTTGGCTCTTGATGTCCCCAGTTTCCTGTGAAAGTAACAGAAGGTAGATAGGAAGATTTTCAATTTACTGAGACAGAACACTGTCCTCAGGTAACTGAAATAGTATTTCATTTCACTTATGGCGTAAACCCTTATTTATTAACTGTGTGTTTTGGAGGTTTTATTGCTGGCATTATGGAATATTTTAGGTTGGAAAGGTGGTTGTTAAGTCCTCCCACCTGCTCCAAGCAGGGCTCACTTCAACATTTTGACATATTTTATGTTTGTTCCCTGTGCACCTCTGGGAAGTGTCTGGCTCTGCCTTCTGCACACCCCACCTTCCATGTATAGAGGAATATTAAACAGAAACAAGCAGATATAACATGGAATAATCCTCAACTTAGAGTGATCGGACAATTTTTTGATCTAAGCAGAAACTGAATACTACAGTGTTTATACTAATATCACAAATGTGCTTGAGGTTAGCAGACTGAGAGTGTTCACTTGCTCTATTCCCCATGTTCTTCCTCTTGAAAGCATCTGTTGCCAGACTCTGCCAGGTGTGAGACACAGGAGATGGTGAGCCTCTGAGCTGACTACTTTTAGCAGTTCTCCTGTTCCCAAATGTACATCATGGAATGATGATAATGGCATCAAGAATTTGGGTTGTCCTCCACCCCCACCTTGTCACCTATGACCCACATTTCTTGTTGAAATATGGAAATTACCCTAATTGGTGAAGAATGTCTCTGGTTTCAGGCCTTCCTCTAAGAATATTTCCTGCAGAAGAAAAAGTGTTTTTTTTACAAATAGTGAAGAGTAGAGAGGGAAATCTACAGTTCTTTATGCCTAGCTAGTAAAAATTGTAAAAAAGCTTCACTGTAATGTAGTTAAACAAGTGTAATTCTACTATTATTATTTGTACTTCCTTCATTGTTCTCCACAGTTCTTCACTGGTGACAGAATAATTATAGAGCAGAGAATGCAGCAGGAACCAAATGACCATATTGGTAAAAGTCATTAGCTATATGTATTTTAAAAAGTAGCATTAGAAACACCATATGGGATTAGTAAAAGGTATTAACATCTTGCCTTAGCTGATTTATTGGAATGTGCTTTCACTGTGTAATCAGCCTTTGAAAAGCTAATATCAGCTGATGGGATTTTTTTCCATGGTCCTTAAAAATAAGCACAGTATTTCATGGGATCTATTTAAACTGCAGGGCACTCTCCTCAGAGCAGTTTCCATGCACAGATCTTCCAGCAGCAGTTGAGTGGGTTTCCCCAAGAAGTTGAACAGCAGAATGAAACGACTACTAATGTAGATAAGGTGCATAAGGCCAGAGGTGGCTGGTGAAGGATGTGCTTTCAGCTATCAGTAGTAAGGAAGAAATTTATTTTTAAAATTAAAATACAGAAGTTCAGCTGTCCAGAAGCCAGAGTATATGTTCAAGCTACTTGAAACCTCAGAGCAGAGCTCAGAAACCACTGGCAGAGATGAGAATTTCAGTATGTTGCCAACAACTGTGGACAGGCACATTTCTCTGTGTACTTCTGTTAAATGCAGTAATATGTGAGCATCACCTGGGAGCTGAGCTTGTGCTGCTGGGGCTGATGGAGTGAGAGAGGGCTTGGTCCAGGCAGGCCATGGATGCTGTAGCACTGCCTTTTCATCAACAGTGGCAGCTGATAAAATGACTTTAGGTGTGTGGTGGGCAGGCTGGAGTGGGAGCATCTTGGTATGAGGCATCTGTGGCTGATGAAATGGGAACAGCCATTGTCTGGTGGCCTGGGATGAGTGAAACAGAGCTACAGGAGCTCAAAGGACGCAGAGGAGGGAAAGCAGCTCAGGTGAAGAGCCCAGGTTATGCCCAAGGGTTACAGAGCCAAGTGAGTTAAAAACACTCTCACTACCAAGCGGCAAACGTAGAACAATGGGATTTCTTTCTTTAGGTGAACTTCGTGTAATTATTAAAGAACTCCAGTTAGCAGCAGGATGCTCAGAGGGAGAAAAATAACATATGAGAGTATGCTGCATAATAAGATTAAAGCAAATATTTGCTGTAGTGTCTCCCTGAAGATTGCTAAATTTCTTATATTGAAGGACTTAACCAGCATATCATATTCTGACCACCCATGTTTTTAACTAATGTGCTGCAAGGCTCTAAAATACATATATCCTGATATTTCTGGCTACTGCTTTGTTGCTGCACTGTGCTAGCAGTCATCTGTTCCCTCACAGCCAAACAAATATGCACTGAACTGTGACAGTTGGGCTAATTTTGCTGCAGTGTCAGCATTGATTAGATTTGTGCAGTGTGCTGCCTGCCTGAGTCTGTACAGCTTGGGCTGCGATTTGAGGTGCATTTGGACACACCATCAGATAATTTCCATGACATTTATGGCCAAGGGGACAATATGGTGAGTGTCTCAGGGGTCACATTAAGGAACTGTCTGTACTGGCATGCAAGTCTGGGAAAGATGGACTGAGCCCTCAACTCAATTGAGTGTTAGCAGCTTCTAGGAATGGGCTCCTATTTGCTTGTTTTTCAAAAATTTTTTAGTCATGGTAGAATTTGGTTCTTTTAGGTCTCAGACTAAAATTGGATACATTTAAATAGAACATAAAATTCCTGTAGAGGAAGATGTTGTGAAGACATCATTAATATTACCTGTCCGGATTATACGAGTACATTAATACTGGAACAGAACTGTTCTCAGGAAACATGCCTTTAGTACCTTGGTTTAAAATTTTCAGGTCTTGAAATTGAAGTCCACTGCCTCAAGGTTTGATTCTAGTAGCATGGATTCAGGAAGGGAAACCAAATGTGCTAGTTATTTGCCAGTTCTTCCCCACAAAAAAGGAGTACTCCCTCACGTTTGCTAATTCCTGTCCAAGCCATGCAGAGAACACTCGAGCTGGAACACAAGTTTGCTTTTCAGCTGGGCTGATATTTGGGATTGGATTTTTTTTTTCTTTTGTGCTCTGACAAACAGATGTGTCTTTTATCACTGATTTCAGCAGTGTAGCTGAAGATCTACATAGAAAGCAATGTCTCTGTGCTTTCCAGAAAAGGCTTTACATTTTAAGGTTCTTTTAGTCCATCTCCAGAGAGATGAAAATATGCCTTTAGAGAGCTTTTTAACTAGCAGACAGATATTAAACTTAAATTCTTTCCAGTTTCATTGCTATTTTCTTCTCAAGAGCATAGTTTTAATATAATATCATTAATTTAGAAAACATCTAAATTATTGCTTATAATGACTCATTAGGCTGGATATGTAAAAATCTGAGTGTGCTTACTTTAGGTATCTATCTGATTTATTATTGCATTGAGAACTCAATGAGGTTTTGATGGTTTTCTCTTTGTATTTTTGGGGGGGATTTTGAGGTTTTTTCTACTGTGCCCAGACATGCCTCATTAGATTGCTTGCAAGAAGTTTATGCACAGATATCATGGGCCTGAAAGCAAGCATCTCATTAAAGCAGAAGCTGTGCTAAATACGAGATCTTAAGGATACAAATGAGCCCTGAAATCCAGTGCTTTTTTTCAACTGCCCAGAAGCAAGTTGCTGGAATGGAATCAACTAGATACATACTTTATTGTAGGAAAAAATTCTCAAGGTTTTCCCAAAAATTTATGATGACAGCCTGGATGAGCACTTGCCTTGGTCTGGGGCAGATGCCTGACTTTCCTACTTGTCCTATTATACAGTTCCTGTTCTTCTTTGTCACTTTTGGATGGACTGCATTGAAGTCACATGCATTTGCTAAATCAATTTTCATTTTGATTAAATACACTCTGTAAATGTGTGTTTGAGTCCTCCTGGCTTTGGCATGTGAACTGACTAGAACGAGTGTGGAAGAGGACTGTCACCCAGAGACTGATAAGGAAAGTAATTTCTCCACATGTGGATGATCACGGTTTGACTTGACTTTCTGAGGGCCAAATTAATCTGACCTTACTGTGTGGTGATGGAACAGAGTACTGTCAGCCAGAACAGGTAAAGCTGTTGCTTTGATTTGGTTTGGGTTTTTATTTTTTAAAAGCCCAAAGATATTTACAGTATTTTCCAAAAATCTTCATTTTAAATTCATCATCTTCTGTAAAATATCTAAGGATTACTAGTTCTCCTACAGCCTCTACACAGCAACAACCTTCTGTTTGCTGCTTCAAGTTCCTACCTACAAGACATTTCATTAAGCCCCAAATTTTGTTGTAATTTCAAACCAGATGGTGCTTCATACTTAAATTACCTGGATTACATGGACTAGCAGTGAAATTATACAGAACTTGGCAAGTACTATCTGCTAACTGGCACAGTCAGATTTCTCCCATGTCAGCTAACATACTTAAACATTGTTTAGTATTTTTGTTTAAAATTTTCGGGTGTAACAGTATAGACAAGTTTTCTGAACAGCAAATCAAATTTCTATGTTGTTAGTCCATGGAGCAGTTCAACACAGGGAGGCTGCTATGTTCTTAATTTATTCCCTTGTTAGTGCATATTAATCCCCCATGTAAACAAGCCCTTCCTTAAGCTCATTTCAGTGTAAATCATTTCCACAAGATGAGCTTGCACCCATGAGCAAAATCAGAGGGTAAATAAAGCTTTAGATAATCTTATATCCACCTAATGCCGATCATACAGCCTTTACAGTCCATTATTTTCTGCCCCTACCCATTGAAGATCTGAACTTGCTCTCCTTTTTTAATGACAGTTTTTTGTTTTCTGCATTAATTAATTAATTTTGTCTTCTTTATTAATCTTACCATCTGAAAAGCAGAAACAGATGGCTCTAATTATTTAGCCATCATTTTATCACTAAAAATCAAATTACAAAAGCTTTGCTAGAATGACTTTCCTCATCTGTTTCAAGTTTTTCCTCTTTATTTTGGGAGAAATATGGGAGAAAGTTTATTTTTAAATCTGATGCCTACTTCTTCTGCCAGATACTTGAGGGACAACTGTTGATTGTTTACCCTCCTTTTGCCCACAGATCTGTTAGCTACCCTGCCAGGAAAGCCCTCCAAACAGCCATGTAGGTGACAGTGTTTTGATGTTGTAGTCACTTCATAAATAAGGGTAAGGCCACATCATAATGTATGAGAGTTGTCAGGTCCTCCAAGAGCTCAGAGAGTCAAAATGCAATTGATTGTAGCATTAATTCAGAAGGAGTCAAACAGAGCGAGCATGAGATTGGCAAATACGCCAGAAGCTGGCCCTGGTGCAGTTACTGGCATCTTCATGGGCTGTTTGTTTACATTTGGATTATTGACTTAAAGAATCAGGTCACTCTGGATGGTGCCTTTGAAATGTTCACTCAGGGAATGGATGTGTCTTCAGCAGAGTGCTCGGAATTCTGTCCCAGGACCAAAACATGGAGGGAGGCAAAGCGAGTCTGGGGCAAAAATGCACAGGTGAACCCATCTCATGTAAGCACTTGAAATCTTAGTTCGCCCACTAAATATTCAATATATTCATTGAATAAAATGTAATGCCTTCCTTCATTATCATTATGTTAAATCACATCCTTAAAGAGAAGCGGCAAGACTGAGGCTTATACAGAACAGGCTTTTCACTCTACATTACATGGCTGTGATGATACTGAGCACCCATAAATACAGTTGAGACAGGTGTGTTGAACCCAGGTCAGCTGTACATCACCATAGCAGTGTGAAACTGCTGGAGGGGAACTTCTCCCAACTTGTCTTCTAATTTTTAAAGTTTTTTCAATTAGATTCTCAAGAGGTCTGATTTTGCAGTTAATCAAAGTGATCAGGCTGAAGGATAAAGTCAAAGTATTGCGCAGTATCCTTTAGCATTTAGTGGTGACACAAGATGGATACAAAATCTGTGCTTTACTAAGTCTAAAAGGGAGGACAAACTAATCTTTTGCTGGTTCATGGCATTGGCCATACATCATTTTGGTGCTAAGAAAGGCTAATACAGACACAACGCAGTAAAACTCATGTCTATAATGAAGGCAATGTGCTCTATGTTGCTGGTGTCCTGCTTACCAAGTTATCTGGAAAGATTTGTAATAGTTATTTGAGTTTTCTTGGGTTAAAACCACTCATTGTAACCTGTAATATTCTCCTATAATTTATTTTTATTCTTAGTAGTTGTGGGAAACTAAAAGTACAAAAAGGAAATGCACAGAGTAGTATCAGCTTTTGAGAAGACCTGCAAAAACTAGCTTCTCCTTAAAGCTCATCACTAAGCTTATAATTTCTTTTTCATATTTCTAGCCCTCATATTCATACGGTAAAATATTTACACTGGCAAGTATTTAGATTTTTAATTAAAATTGCTAAAAGGCCAGCTTCTCAGAGTTGACACTGTAGGAAAAGGAGAAAAAGCCTAAATTTCATGAATATCCTAAAACCTTGATGATACTGCTACTTGTCTCCAGCTAGATGTTATACTGTATGGAGAATGGGTCTGTATTAGAAAACCAGCATTTGCTCACCAGATTAGATGTCAAATTTTCAACCTAAAGAGTATTTAATTCTTTAAATTCAAAAGTTTTCTATAGTGAAAATATGTCAATTGGTGAAATACATTAAGTGAGTAAAATGAGGTATACATTCTCCTTGATTAGCCTACAGCTATTTGTACTGGTTTAGCCTGTTTTATTTAGAAAATTTCCACCAGTTTAATGAAATTATTTTTTATCCAAGTTGAGTTTTTCTGTCAAAATACATCTACACATAGATATGCACATTTTTCTTCTCAGATTCAAATGACAGTGTTATAAATGGCTTTCGGTCTTTGTCAGCTTGCCACATTTCATACAGCTTGGATGCCTGCCACGTCCTGCTTTCTCAGGCTAACACCAGCAGAGGGAATGAGTAGCTGTCTTTCCATTCAGATCTGAAAGTCATCTAACTGCTATTAACATTGCAGCAGAAGTGCCTGTGGTATTTCATGGACTCCCCTGGAGGCAAGATCCAAAGTCTGTGTAATCTAAACATCCCTCACTTTAGCTTCTCACTGAGATTGAAGGCTCTGTGTAATCCCCGGTATTTATTGCCTTCCAGATTCCACTCTGTAAGCACCAATAGTTTATATTTCATCCAGTATTGCCAGCAAACTGTAAGCTGAGTTTACAAATGTGTCATGTGAGATATTTTTCAGCTTTTGATACAGCTCACCACCCGCAAATGAGTAAACGAGGCCAAAATGTCCAAGTCAGCTTCTCTTCAGCAGAGAGATAAGGTGAGACACCTCTGGGTGTGAAATTCGCAGTACATTTCTGAAATGAATTTCTGCAACAGTGAATTCCCATATGTTGAAGTAAAGCATAAATCATAAGACAGGCAAGTACTGCTTGCCCTGAATTACATCTATATAATAGCCCTCTATATAATAAACCTCTAGGTAGGGGCAAATCCTTGGCATGCCTAACAGATAAGCTGGAAAGGAAGAAAAAAATGAAGCCTTTTCCTTTCCCCCCGAGTTCAGCTTCTTTGGTATGCATTGCCAGAAATGTGGCAGGGTTATGATTCAGTGCACACACCCTGCTAAGACAGCTCAGTTTGAGGGAGAAGGAGAGTTTATCATGGTTAATTTGCATGCCCAGGCAGCCCTGCTCTGAGAGCACGGTGCTGGCTCTGCCTGGTGCCACCAAACAGCCACGACTGCTTTCTTTGCTGAGCCACCTCGCCGTGCTCTGTCTGCTCTTACAGGACCTCTCACACCCTTCTCCAGGGTAAATGCTACACACTGTGCCATTTTTCATTGCACTGGAAATCAGAGTCATGCCTACCTGGTGCAACCAGCACATGCTCTCTTTCATTTCTTCCTGCTTTTACAGTGATGTGATCTCTGGTGCATTGCCATATTGGCAGTAGACATCCTGTCAAGTGTAGAGTCTGTCACATGACTGAGAACCACCTTCCTGCTTTGAAGCCCTCGCTTTTGTACTTTTTTACTACATCACTTCAGTCCTGGGAGCTTTGCTGTCAGCGTGTCTGCCCAAGACCCACTGCTGTGTAGATACTCAGGGCGTTCAATGTACTGCACCATGCCCTCCCTATTGCCAAATCAGCCTCCCTGGGGGGCTTGCAGAGTTGGGGGGATAATGCCCACAGCCAGGACTATTGTAGAGGGAGGGAGCTGTACTGTGTGCACGTCACAGATGAGTGAGGAATACAACACAGAAAGGAGAAGCAGCAGTATGCGAGATTAGGAGCTAGCAATGGGAAAAGGGTATAGTCATCTTTTTAAAAATGGCTGCTTAAATACTACCAATGGTTATCATCACAGAGTTATCATATTAATCTGTTCTGTCACCCAGCTCCTCTCCCACAGGCCAAAATCAGCTTCATCCCACACTCTACACACATCTGAGCTGTGCAGTAGAGAAAGGGGGTGAAGTGCAGTAGGTGTCCAGCTGTGACAAGGCGCCACACCTTTGACTCAGCTCTCCAGGTCTGATTGTGAGTGTGACCCTTAGCTGCTTGTGACTTGGTAAATAACAATCTCCATGAGTCGATTTGGGCTCTTCTCGTTGCTAATGCTAATGTGAGCTGAGTGGATTAGCTGTAGGCTGCCTTGCTGCTGAATGTAGCCAGTGGTAAATCTGAATTTGATTTAAAAAAAAAAAATACATAGGGAGCCTATTCATGAGCTGAAGATACAGGGCAGTGAAAGAGGTGTCAAGATTATTTCCTGTATGTTTTCTTATATAGGCAGTGTTACTGCTACTGTTATACTTCTCATCTCTCTTTTGCATGGGGAAATCTCAGGTTTTGTAGCACTTTTGAGTTAGTGGATAGTGAATCTGGGGAGACCCAGGGAATTTAAAGTTTTTAAGTGTGGGATTTGATACCATTGCTCCTAATAAAACCAAAGTGTTACAGGTTATTTCTTGCTGTCAGTCTGTGTTGTCAGCCAGCTCTGTGCCCCAAAGTGCAGCATTTACCCAGAGCGAGTTTTATGCTTGTGCTTCTTTGCCTTTTTTACATCGTCATCATAACTTCCTTAGCTGTCTTTTCCAGTCTGCTTTCTCTGTTGCTCTTTTCTTAAGACAAATGCCCACTGTCAAAACTTTGCAAGTTACTTGAGGGAAACTCGATTACAGGGGAAGTGAAAAAAACTCAGAGTTGTGCGTTTGATTTGCATGAGCTATGGAAGTGAATGCCAGCAGCCTGAGCATGTGTTCCATGGACTAAGGGTCCCAAATGGGCTAAGCTTTCCTTTTCCTCTGTTTTCCGTTCAGGGTTTGAACATGAGTACCCAGGCACACACTGTGACCAAGGCAGAGATCCCTGGCCATGTTCTTTACACCGTAGGAACATGTGTGCTTGTTATTGGCTCCATCGGCATCATCGGAAACCTCCTAGTCCTCTATGCATTTTACAGGTACAAAAATTCCCTTTGTGGTTGATCTGGGTGGCCTTGAGTTTCACCTGTGCCCATGTGCAGCTTTCTGCATTGCTTTCCTCTTGGATTAAACCTAATGGCAACAAATGTGGGGGAGAAAGAGGGGAGAAGGCAACTCTACATACACGGGCACACATCCATGTGCATCATTGACAACCTCAGCGTAAATTCCCTCATGTTTTAAAGAATCAAATAAAATGAGAAAATAATACCTTGTTCTAGAAACAGTTTCCAACTGAAAGTTTAAAGAATGGTTAAATACTTCTAATGATAGAAACCACACTCTCCCAGCTGCAGACTTCTGCACTTACCCTGTAGTATTTGCAGAAATACTTGACAAACACTGACACTCTCCCCAGGAGGCTAGATGTCCTGAAAGGACCAAGAAGGCAATCTGCTACATGAAATGAGCTCATACCACCAGTGTATTTCCTGCTTCAGGCAGATAATAAGATTTCTGTCAGTTTGTGTACTCTCTTGGCAGAGTAATAAACAACCAAAGCTACTGTAGCTAGAGTATGCAAAAATCTCATGGAAAAAAAGAAATATCTGCTCTCTATCCCACACTGTGATGCTAGATTTCAAAATCCTCCTCATTCACAGCCTGTTGTCACTATGCATGGTGATGCTGCGGGGCCTTACAGAGCTAGAGCCACCAGTGGGGTTATGAATCAAGCTTTAGTTTCCTATTCTTAAATGTTTAAGACAAATAAATTAGTTATTTTGAATAACTGGCTTTTAATATGATTTAGAGAAATTTAATTCCCTGCAACTGTAGATACCGTCATTTTTTTAAATGCAGCACAAGCTCTGTATTTGTCTTGAAATGTGTGTAGTTTAGCTGGTGTAATAAAACCACTAAATTGTCAAAGTAGGAAAATCTGCACAGGGAGATGAGCACTTAGGAAGGTGTAAACTCTGCATTCTCTTTCACCCTGCTCTTGCAGGCAGTTTTGAAATCCAAGATTTGTTAGAATTGCAGCAGCACTGAGATGGCTTTCTCGCTTTCTTTTTCTGTATTTGCTCATCAGCACGAGGAAAGAAATTCATGTTAGCTGCAAATACTGATATTGCAAAGCACATCAGAAAGGCCTCAGTTGTCTTCCTTGGATAGCTTTGCTTGCAGACCGCAGCTGCTTTCACACTCCTTGTTGTGGTGTTTAACGTTGCTGGTTCACCTGCAACTGAGTTTCATTCTCTCTTATGAGATATATATAAGCAAAAGCACTTTCCTCAAATCTCTGTGTGTGCTCTGCTCGTGCTGTAGCACTTTGCAAAGGGTCATTTAGCTAGTGATGTGTCAACCACTTCAGGCCAACTGTGGCAACACAACACCTCAGGTCAGCAGTTTTTAAAGTATCACCAGAAGCAGATCCTTTGGTTCTGTAACTTTCTTCAGATCATCCTCATGTGCAGTGCAAGACACAATCAATATTACTCCTAGGGACTTGCTCTTCTGTACAAATCCATATTTATCAAGACAGCTGAACCTTTCGATAGTTTGAAGAGGAAACAATCCATTTTGTCACTCCTGCTCTTTTCAATCATTTTGAAACGACTACAGCTGTAGCTGCAGTAATTGACTGATGATTAGCAATTGATTCACTGTGAGTAACCATTGATTCCAACCTGGACAGTATTTGTTTATGCTAGTAAGCGGAGTTATAAAATTAACTTTCCACTTTGCCTTTTAAAATGATGTATTTCTCATGTTTTTAAGCAACAAGAAGCTGAGGACTCCCCAAAACTACTTTATAATGAATTTAGCTGTGAGTGACTTCCTGATGTCGGCTTCTCAGGCACCCATGTGCTTTGTCAACAGCTTGCACAGAGAATGGATACTTGGAGACATAGGTACTTTTCAACACTAATTCACACCTCGCCAGCTTTACGCTGCCTGCAGCCTGTTTTAGTCACAGCATCCTTGGCTTGTGCCATGGATGGAGCAGCACAAATCTGAGTCACAGCCCCAGACATCATCAGTCAGCATGATGTGACGTATTTTGTATTACAGCTGTGATTCTTTTATCTTACATATACTGAAAAAGGAGTCAATATCCACATGTAACCATGTTACCCTTTAGCTTGTAAGGGAGATGTTATGGCTGAAAATAGGTAGAAAAGTTTTTGCAAGTTCTAAATAGTTTTTCTGTGTCATTTTGAGGGCTAGTTACTACTTTTATTTAGAAATGTGTGTTGATATCCATTGGCATGCTTCTAGGAATCTCAAACTTAATTAAGATATTTAAATAACAATAGTCATTTGAGCACACAGCAAATCCAAGCTCCTTTCTTTCCAACTGCAAGAAAGAAAAGGTGATCCATGCTGAAATTACAGTTGAAATGTGGGAACAGCAAGACCCTCAGAAGGCTCAATGCTCAGTTTGGTGCTCCTCATCATATTACGGATGAAAATTTTCACCCATTAGTGACTGTACAATGATGGAACAAGCCCAGAGACCATGTACTGTTCAGCAGCAAGAAGAGACTCTTCTTCAGTTAGAAGATATTTCCAGTCTTGCTCTTCCCCTTAGAAAAAATCAGTGCAAATTATCTCATGGTGTAACAAATTAAGCATTTGATTTGGGTTGAGTGGGATTTGGTCCTTAGTTGCAGGTTACTTGTAAAGACTTAAGAATACTGCTTTAAGGTTGGATCTGGTGTTTTGGCTACCCCTCATTCCTGGAAGGCTCTTGCCTATAACCACATGGGGCAGTGCAAGATTTCAAAGAATGGATGATCTTTCCACACAGGTTTCTCCATTAATTTCAGTGTAACTTTTTCCATCTGGTAGTGCAGTGCCTGAACAGAGAGGGGGTATAAAGATCTGTTTCATGTAAAAAATGTCAGTTCTTTTAAAAAGTACTGCCATTAAATATAGGAGTTGGAGCTACATTTTTAAGCCACATAAACCAAAGTCATTTTTTAAACCACCCATCTATCATTAACAGACAAATGTCTGCTGCAGCATGTTAGGATCAATATATTAGGCAACATTCCAGGAAAATATAACTTTAATTAGATTGGATTTTCTTTGAGGCAGTTTTCCATTGACAAAGGGTTCCCAGTTGCAGCCTGCAATGGCAGTGAAGTAGGACTTATTTAAATACATATATTTGTATTTTATTTATATTTGTGTTTTTCTAATAAACATTTAATAGCTATGAAAATGTGAAGCTAAGAAAATGCTTCTGTTGAGAGAGAAGTTCTGAGCCAGGAAAAAAATGGGAGATTTATTATGATGGGCTCTGAGAGAAAACATGCCTCTTTTCAAGAAAACCCCTGACACTACCATTTGCTTCTTCAGGCTGCAACTTGTATGCTTTCTGTGGGGCTCTCTTTGGGATAACCTCGATGATGACTCTGCTGGCTATCTCTGTTGACCGCTACCTGGTGATCACCAAGCCCCTGCAGTCCATCCAGTGGACTTCCAAGAGACGCACCGTGCAGATCATCACCGGCGTGTGGCTCTACTCACTGGCATGGAGTGTGGCTCCTCTGCTCGGCTGGAGTATGTTGTCTGCTGTCTCTCTCTCTCTCTCCTAGCATTCCCTGTATGGTCTTTTCAGTCTTGCTTGGGGTGTAAAAAAATGAGTTTTCTTATCAGTTCTTGGATGGGTGCCCTGCCACCACCTGGTGGTTTGTTGTTGTAGCACACACCTGCATCTACTGAGCTGCAGAAACCCTCTGCCCCCCTACACCCAGGATGAATTCAAGCAGAACAATTTGGACATGGAGTAATAGGTGTGTACCTGAGAGTTCAGCAGACAGGACCTCCTCTCCACGTGGCACTCCGCAGACCATATATATGATGTATAGTTTGGCTAGCAAAGCTCTTGAAGACCATGGGTACAGGACAGCGTTTATTTTAAGGGTTTAGTGGTTGGATCAGCATCTGCTCTAATTTTGGGTGTATGTGTGAATAATGTGTTCCATGTATTCCACAGGTTCCTATGTGCCTGAGGGCCTGATGATATCCTGTACGTGGGACTATGTGACCTACTCCCCTGCAAACAGAAGTTACACCATGATTTTATGCTGCTGCGTGTTTTTTGTTCCCCTGGTAATAATATTCCACTGCTATTTATCAATGTTCCTGGCCATAAGGCGTACTGGCAGGTAAGGAATCTAGCTGAAAAAGGTACATACCCCTTTTCTTGTAATAGATTTCCTCAGTTTCTACAGCTCCAGAAAAATCTGAATCAAAAATTAGCCTGAATTGAAATTGGCAGCTGTAACAGGAGAAATATTTTTTGCTGATTTACAACTGGAATTGATGCATGAATTTCAGAGTAGAAAAAGTCATCTCTGGTGGTTTTAATCTTATTCCACTGTAGTAATTAATACTATATCAGATAATTAGATGGAGTTATTTGTATTTCAGATTTGCACTACAAGATACAATATCCTTATGTATTCCAATAGTTTTCAGCCTCAAGGGATAATAAAAACCATGGAGCGATGGGGGAATCAACTGCCTTTGAGCAGCTCTGTAAACACAACAGTCCTCACATTTTTTGACAGTTTTATTTAAGGCAGGCATCCTAAAAACTACATGCACAGTATCGGGATATACTTGCTCTGATTTTTTTTCCCCCAAAATTTTTGGCCTATATCTGAAATGAAAAATCAGCAGGATGTTGTATTTGTAAAGTAGCATCATTCTATCAGTTATTTTTCTGCTAATGAGCACGTGGCTTATCTTTGGTCTCATCCAACACCAGCTGGTGCTGTGAGCCCTTCCTGCTGTTCAACTGTGTCATCAGTTCTGATGGCTGTTCTCCTGTCTACAGGCACTTGTCGAAATCATTTGACTTCCTAAGTCTAAATTCCACTTTTGTAAGCTTGTTTGTCTGTATGCCTAAACTGAAGTTCTTCCTGAACTCTATTATTTGAGCTTTATCTTGGTTTTTACTATGCTTTGTGTAAGTATACTTGATACTAAGAAAGCAAATGTGTCCTTTAAAATAATGGTGTCCTGTTCACCCGTGGAGCACAGTGGACATCAGATTTTTCTATGCCTGTTGCAAGACCAGGCTGGGTGGAGCTTTGAGCAACTTGATCTAGTTGAAGGTGTCCCTGGTCATGGCAGAGGGGTTGGAACTAAATGATTTTTAAGGTTTCTTCCAACCCAGGCCATTCTATGATTCTATGATTCTATTCTATATTTACAGTGCACCCTCAGGGACTTTGTTACCTTGCTGGCTGATAATTAATGTCTTCAGCCTGAAATATATCTCCATTAACAACACTGATATGTAAAAGTTGTTATTTCTATGCTAAAGTATATAAAATGCCTAGCCATATAAAACTTTTTAAAATAAAATGTGGGGTGTTTGGTGTGAGAATTTGATATTTCATGACAAAAATATTAGGACTGCCTGTTGTACCTTGACCGAAAACACTCTTTAATAAACAAATCTGCAGGTAAGTAAAAATGTCTTTGCAAGTGTGTGGGACAGGTTTCCCAAAGCTCTCAGGGTATTTCAGCATGAGTTACCTCATGAATTGGAATTTCTGCACGCTGCTCCTCCCTGGAAAAGGAAAAGATGTAAGACATGACTTTCCCATCCAGCTGTGCCTTTGCTTGCTCCACCTCTAAGAGCAACAAAGGGGAAGAGATACCAAATTCTGTGTCCTTGCAACCTGAAACCCTCCTTGTGCTAGGGATAAGGACACATCAATCCTGTCCTGTACTCCCAGGGGTTCTGGCACAGTCTCACAGGCAAACATAACACTTGCAACCACATTTAATACCTCCTAGGGTTTTTAAATATCAAAGGAGAAAATAAAAATTAGAGCAGGGAAATATGAAATTTACTTCATTTTGCATATTGCTGAGAATATATTAGTTGTTGCTTTTTCATTGTCCTGATGAAATATCTGTATTTTTCCCCCTCACAGAGATGTTCAAAAGCTGGGGTCCTGCAGCAGGAAATCCTACCTCTCTCAGTCCATGAAGAATGAGTGGAAGCTGGCAAAAATTGCTTTTGTAGTCATCATTGTGTTTGTCTTGTCCTGGTCTCCATATGCTTGTGTCACCTTGATTGCCTGGGCAGGGTAAGTGGAAAAGGAATCCAAACAGCACAGGTTTTGCAAATATGGTTAGTACTGTCACCCACATGAGGCAGATCTCCTTTTTGAATGTTGAATGGAACTTAAATAATTATTGCATTAGAGGTGATGTTTCATTCTTCACTATACCCTTGTGAATAAAGCCAGGGAAGGGATTATTTGTCTATGCATTTTAAAGCTATTATGACTTTTTAATCTTAATTTTTGGTACACAGTGTTTTCTCTCCCACATTATGCTTTCTTCGTATAAACTGGAGGAGTTACCTCCATTATCTCCTAATACTCTCCTTCCTTCCATACACTGCTGTCTCCCCCACCCATTCTCCATTCCAAAGGGACCTGGTGTCTTGTTAAGCATGCTCTGCTTTTCAAGGGCAGGTTGGATGGGACTTTGAGCAAGCTCATCTAGAGAAAGATGTCCTTGCCCAAGGCAGAGAGGTTGGGCTAGATGATCTTTAGAGGGGTCTTCCAACCCAAACCATTTTATGATAACATGGTATCAACTGTGCTTATGCTGCACTGGCATTGGTCACACCTGACTGACTGTGGGAGCTTAAAGTCAAAAGGAAAATATTGTTTTCAAACCACTTCCAGTCCTCTCTTTCTTCTGCAGTGTTTGGAAGTGAGTCACTGACACACATTACTGTGCAGCACACATGTTGCTGCTGAAAGATTTTTTAGGTTTGATTCTATTTTCTTTTCTATCACCATTCTCTTTTCCCAGATGGCCACAATGGGGGTTCTTTTGTTGGGGTTTTGGGGGTTTTTCGGTATATTGTAGAAGCCGGGAAGGTGATTATTTGTGTTCCTAGTCATCCTAAAATTACTTCCTGTGTGTCTTTCATCTTCTCTAAATGATTGAAACCCAGTACAGGCTATCAAATTCAAGCCTTTCATCTGAGCAAAGAAATCACTTGAATGAATCAACTTTACAGGTGTATTTCTTATAATAAGATAACAGCACAAAACAAATTAAAAGGAGTAATGTGTTTTAGTAATGTAGTATCCATGTAATCCATGGCATAGCTGTGTGTAATGTTTTTGCTTTGTTTTAGTCGAGGCAACAGCCTAACACCATATTCCAAATCTGTGCCAGCAATTATTGCCAAAGCTTCTGCAATCTACAACCCCATCATATATGCAATAATTCACCCAAGATACAGGTACAGTAAATATATAAGTATGTGTATAACTATACATGCAAATGTGGATCTTTTACACGGAACAAACCACCCTCATTCTTTCAGCCTCACCCCAAGCAGTGCACGTTGCTGTGCTGACCAGCCCATGATGGGCTCTGCGTTGTCAGACCCAGCTGGTACATGGCAGCTCCAGATACGGCCTCAGGACTGGCCAACAGAGAACAGTCCCTCCCTTTATCTTTCCTCTCCCTCAGAGCCCTGCTCTGCCCTGTGGAGCTGCACAACACCGTGACTGACAGGAGGGAGAGGTGATGCTCAGGGTCATCTTTCATCATATCAGGGACAGCCACTACAGAGCACTCTCCAGATAAAAGGTCCCAACCAGCGAGGCTCAAAAAATCACATCCTTACCAATTGAAACAGCCGTACATGCATGTGTTCAAGGTTAGGTTTTTCTGAAGCATTTTTTCACCAAAAATTTTGAAACACTGGCAGTGAAAAATACTTTTTTATATAAAGGGGAAATACTTGTAACAGAACTGCTATCCAGCATACCTGTAGGATTTTTTGCAAGTCTTTCAAAGAGTAGCTACCATAAAGTGATGCTGTGTCGAAAGTTCTGAGAAAACAGAGGAATGCCGTTGTGGTAAATGTGATAAACGTATAAATACCACTAGATGGCAGGATCAGCCATTGGTAAGAGGCTTGTTTATCCCAAGAAGTGGAAAAGCTGGTAAATTCCCTCGCCTGACAACTAGGACTTGGGAGCTGGAAATTGAGTTTATTGTTTTGGATGTCAGATGAGTGACAGTGTGGCTGTAAGAAAAGTGAAGGCTAATCACAAGGCTGGTGGAAATAGACCCAAAAAGGGTGAAAACATAGAATGGTTTGGGTTGGAAGGGATCTTAAGTATCACCTAATTCCAAGCCCCTGCCATGAGCAGGGACACCTTCCACAAGATCAGGTTGCTCAAAACCCATCCAGCCTGGCCTTGAACACTTCCATGGATGGGACATCCATAGCTTCTCTGGCAATTCCAGTGCCTCACCAGCATCACAGTAAATTTCTTCCTAATATCCAATCTGAACCTTCCCTCATTCAGTTTAAAGCTATTCTCCCTTGTCCTATCCTTGCATGGCCTTGTGAAAAGTATTTCTTCAGCTTTCCTGTAGCACTCATTCAGGTTCTGGAATGCACTGTAAGGTCTACCCAGAGCCTTCTCTTCTCCCGGCTGAGCAGCCCAATTCTCTCAGCCTGTCTGCAGAGGAGAGGTGCTCCAGCATGTTGGTTACCTTCATGGCCTCCTCTGGACTTGCAGCTCCAGGTCCATGTCCTTCCTGGGCTGGGACCCCAGAGTTGATGCAGCCCTGCAGGTGGGGTCTCACCAGAGCAGAGCAGAGGGGCAGAATTCCCCTCCCCCACCCTGCTGCCCACACTGCTTTGGATGCCGGTGATGATCCAGGACATGTTTGGCTTTCTGGCCTGTGAGTGCACATTGCTGGGTCATATCCAGCCTCTCATCCACCAGCACCCCTGAGTCCTTCTGGGCAGGGCTGCTCTCAATCCATTCTCTGCCCAGCCTGTGTTTGTCCTTGGGATCACCCTGACCCAAATGCAGCACCTTGCACTTGGCCTTGCTGAACTTCCTGAGGTTCCCGTGGGTCCCCCTGTCCAGCCTGTCCAGGTCCCTCTGGATGCCATCCCTTCCCTCCAGTGTGACAACCACTCCACACAGCTTGGTGTCATCAGCAAACCTGCTGAGGGTGCCCCTGATCCCACTGTCCGTGTCACCAACAGCGATGTCAAACAGGGCTGGTCCCAACACCCACCCCTGAGGGCACCACTCTCACTGAGCTCCACCTGGACACTGAGCCAGTGACCACAGCTCTTTGAGTGTGACCACCCAGCCAACTCCTTATGGTTGTTTGTTTGTTGCATCCATGTTTCTCCATTTTAGAGACACATTTTGTTTGAAAATGTCTGCTATGATAACTAATACTTTTTCGCATTCTCCAAAACCCACCTGAGTTTTTTGAAGTCTACAGAGCATAGAGTAGGAGAATGTCTGATGGGTTGCAGAAGTTCAATGAGAAGTTTTGTATGGCTGGCTGATGTGTTTAGGACCCATTATTCATTTCTGAACCAAAGTTATGGTGTTCAGTTTATTATTTTTGCAAGGAACAGGCTGCCAGAGAAGCTGTGGATGCTTCCCTGGAAGTGTTCAAGGTCAGGTTGGACAGGGCTTTGAGCAATCTGGTCTAGTGGAAAGTGTCCCTGCCCACGGCATCAGGCTTGGAACAAAATGATCTTTAAGGTTCCCTCAAGATCCCTTCCAACCCACACCATCTGTGGCTCTGTGACAGAGAACTGCTTCAGTCAGTCTTTTTCCTATCAGTATTGGCTTTTAAAGAATATGACCACAAGATTTCAGACATTTTCTTAACAAGTATCTTGTTTTCTCTTGTTTCATTTTTTCCCCTGCTTTCTGATTTGTCTTTCTACACATATCAACAAGAGAAGTTTTTATGGACTTGTTGTGAAGACATTTCATACACTTGGGAGCCATCCAGTCAGGAAAAGAAGTAATGTTGGGTCCCTTGTGATGAATCAAGAATGCAGTTTCAAAACTGAAAAAATCCCCTACAGTACACCAATAAGTCAGTTGGTAAAAATATGTTGGCAGGGCCAATTTTGCTTAAACAGTGAATAATGAATATAAATGTTAAGATTATTGTTTCTGGGTAATTTCCAAATCTTCTAATTATTCACATTATGCCTTGAAAGTAATTTGTCCAAGCACAGATGAAGGGGCCAGTCTGTTCAGGCCAAAGGGTTAAGGGTTTGAGCAGGGGATAATTTGTCATTTTATATTGGAACTACTGAACCAAATTACATCTAAGTTATTTTTCAAATCTTCTAGAAAGAGGCATCCAGAAATCAGGATCTAAAGAGTTCAGATCAGGCTCAAACCAGTAATGTACCACTAGTAAAGCAAGATGCTTTTTTTGCACAGAGAATTCCTGGCACTGCATCTTAACATCCCAACAAAACCAAGCCTTTTTGTGGGGTTTCCTTGCCTTAAACAATGGAGGAAAAAAAGGTACATTATAGTGAATACTACTGAAAATGTAACAGTGACCTCTGTGCTGGCACTTGGCTTCTAAGAACCGGTCTGAGAGTTTGTTATATTCTTCCTCATCCACCCATTCCCCACCAGTGTAAAGGAGGAAAACATCTCTCCCAAATAGGACTCGCAGCAAGTAACAAATATAGGTGAGGAATGTACTCAAGGTTTTAATTAATGAAATGCTTTTTTTGTGGGGAAGAAAGCTCTCACATCTTTGACAATTTATGAGTTGTCTCTATGTTCCACAATAACTCTAACACATTGCTGTGTGAGAGTTATTGCAGAAACTCCCTCACATTTTGAAAGTTTTAGGTTTTGGAATCATTCTTTCATAGTGAACAGGAAATTCTGCAACTCCATATTTCTAACTGGCTCCCAAGTGAAGCAGAATTACACAAAAATTATTGGTTCAAAACTCCTACATCATAAATAATGAATAATCATTAATAACTTTGAGTTGCAGTATTTTCCAAAAAAGTTGCTTGCAATTACTATATATTTTACTTTAGATGACTCTTTTATTTCAGATTATAGAAATATCATTAAGTAAGTACCTCAGTTTATGCCTTTTTTTTATTTCACACGTACAATATTATAACTCCCTTCAAAACCTGTACTTTCATTCCAACCAGTAAAATGTCCCTCAACAGTCCTCCCAAATATGAGTAAAATAGAAACTCTGGTCCCTCGAGATATTCAGAAATGTTCATATGTTTTCTTTGAAAATTCACCATCAGACTTTTTTTTCCTGAATCTCCAGCATTAGGAGACCTCTGCACCAAATCCCACTTAATAAATGGGGCGGTGTGTTTTACACTAACTTGAAGTTGTCAGAGGGAAGTAGTTCAGCTTCTCAGCTGGGGAAAAAAGTTGGCAGCTGCTTTTCAGCACCAGACTAAGGTCTTCAACCTGAAAGGAAATTGATGGGGGCTTGACATTTTCTCGTGTCCTGTAAACCCTTTCTCAGGACTTCTTATTTTGTGCACAACATTAACTGCATGTTTTTACCCAGCACCATGTGAGGAGCCTTCTGCCCCAAGCAACTCAGTGGGCTCTGCCTGGTCACTGGCAGGCTTCTTGGAATGATGGTGCAGGCAGCTTTTTCCAGTCCTCATTTCCAGAGTAGAAACAGAGCTGCTGTTCACTTGCCTTTGAAATTAGAGAGGAAAGGGAAGCAGAAGTATTCTGAGAGTGCTGATGATGCAAAACATTGAGGATTGGTGATAGTGGGTTTCTTTTTTTGATTACAAGCTAGTGACCTCATTTCATGATCCTAGAATCATGTCTCTGAAATTTTAATATGTGTGATCTTTTGTGAGAATAGAAATGATGATTTAAAATGTACTGGTTAGTCCTATAGAAGCAAAAGATTTTACAATACACATCTGCTTGACTTGCATCTCAGTGTAAAGTCAATGTACTGATATCCTCCAGGGATCTGCAGTCCCCTGAATCAGCTCCTTGCCATAGGCCTTGTTGCTGCCTTGCTTCTTGACTTGTTCATTTGGTTTTGTGGCCCTATTAGCATCATCTGTTGTGCTGATATAATGGGTTGCTAAGTGCTGGGGAGGTGTGACAACAAATGAAGCGTTCTGACTAGCAGTGCCCTGCAAGGAGCAAGGCCAGCTGGCATTGCCCAGGGGAGGCTCTTAGACACTTGTGCTCCATGCAGGGCCAGGGTTGGGGTCAGGAGAAATAGACTCATACAGCCATGACTGAGATTATTATTTAATGAATTAGGCAGATTTGGGGTCTAGACCATCCTTCTTCTCTATGCTTGGACAGTATTCATTTTCAATAGGAGTTTACTGTAGCTGCCATCATATAAATAAGGAACATCTGATTCTTCTGGCCCTCTTTCCTTTTTTCCAGTCATTCTGTGCCTTTGCACAGTGAAGACCTTTGTACCAACTAGCCTGAAATTTTCTGTTACCATTTTAAATAAACCATATGCAATCATGCTCTTCGAGATATTTTCAATTCTTAGCACTTACGTATGCAGCTCTTCTGTGTGTGTTTTGACACAAGGCCCAGAAGAACCTGTTAAATTCCTTTCAGCCTGTTGAGTAGTTTGCACCAGCTATACCATGCTCTTTGCATGTAATCTTTAAGACCCCCTTAATCAAAACAGAAGCTGCATTGAGGTAATGGAAAGAGACGGTATTTTCACCACATGAATTTCAAAGCCATGTCTTCAGTGTGTCAAGTTTGGCTTTTTTTTTCTTCTCACATTTTCCTTCAGAAAAACCATCCACAGATCTGTTCCCTGCTTGAGGTTCCTGATACGAATATCCAAGAATGACCTCCTGAGGGGATCCATAAATGAGTCATCATTCAGGACCTCTCTCTGCAGCCACCACTCTCTTGCTGGCAGGACCAAGAGCACTTGTGTTTCCTCCATTTCTACTGGAGAAGCTGTAAGTCTTTTCTTGTTCCCATGAAAGAAAGTGAGTATAACATTTCTCAGACTTAAAATAAGCAACTCTATAAATACATATTCAAAATTAGAGAACAGAAAAGGGAGGGAAGAGAGTGTAGCTAAATTTTTTTGGGTCATGTAAGGTAATTTCTGCAAAGCTGCAAGTCCATGTGTGATGACTTATGATCAGAAAAAGCATTCAGGCCAGCATATCTGTGTGGTTCTGATGCTTGCTGGGACCAAAGATGTTCGGGTTAAGTCTTTAACGTTAATTAAAAAGAGCCATTGTCAGACACTCCCTCTGTCACCAGCTACTGGGTATAATTAGGTATCTTGCTGAGCTGGATGACAAGAAAACAATCTTCCATCCAAAGTTTTATAACTTATCCAAAAGCTGTCTTATTATTTTAAAAGAAGCTCATTTTCAGTAGGATGGGAATTTTTAAATTTCTTTACCTGGATTTTAACCATTAGGAGGGAAAGGCTCCTGCCCCTAGAACATGGTGGGGTGCTTTGTAAGAACATCCCCCAAGCATCAGTAAGGCTTTTTCATTTGATGCCAAATGAAGTAATTTCAGCTGCATCATCCTGATCCAAGAAGCTTTCTGTTCTTCACTATTGGTCACTACTTGATTTTGGTTTGATCATGTTAGCAGGTTACTGCAGGTGTTTGGTTGTGGTGGTGCTCAAATAGACAGGATAATGAGGGTAAGCTTTTGGCACAGCTTTGGCTTAGGAGTCTCAGTTAAAACCTCTGCTGTTAGCAGAGCACAGCACTGTGCTGTGCCAAGTTGGTGCAGCCAAAGGCAATTGTCCTTGGGGCAACTGGCAGCTCAGTGCAGCTGTAGAGGTTTTAGCTGAAACAGCAGCTGCTGAAATAAAAGCTAAGCTTGATGGCTTTGGCATGACCGCAGGACTGAGTGAAATTTTGGAATGCTCCAATAAAACACTGATGGGCAAGAAATGACATCAGGAACACTCTAAAAGATGCAGCTGTTGCCACCAACATTTTCCTTTGTGTGTTGTGTACCTGTTAGTGTAGGGAACAAATATATCTGTGAGTCGTGTCAAGGAACATTTCATTCAAGGAGTTCTATTCAACAAGGGAGGGGAAATAAACTGGTGGCGACACATAGATGTACGAGCAAGGTGATGCAGAGGAATTATGCACTATCTTCCCACTTGTGTGGAGCACTGTCAGCCTGTCTGTCCTTTGTCTATCCATATCTAAAAGCTGGTGTTGGAGTGGAATGATCTCATCATTAATACTCAAACAAAAAGTCACCACAAAGTAAGAGATGACAGCCTCAGCCCAAGCCTCTAAATGGAACAGCACTTTTGCAATGTCCCATTTGTGCTTCATTACTGACGTGCTCCTAGAAAATTAAAGCAGAGCTCACCCACTGTCTCCCATGCACTAATGATGGTTTGTGGAATCAGCAAGCTCATGCAGATTGAGAAGCCCTGGGTGTTCTGGGTATTCTGCTGGGGTGTATGCAAACATGGTTTGGCTCTGTCCATATCCAGTTTTGTATCAGCTGGTGGTCACACAGAATGCTGCAAGACATATCAAACAGATTGATTGTACTGGCTCCCATCCTTAGAATTCAGCTACTCTGCAGGTATAAGTATAGCATAAGCAATGAGACAAAAAAGAGTGAAAAGCATCCTGGTGAAAAGAGTTTAAATAATTTTTCATTATTTCCAAGTTGGTTTTACTTTTGCTCAGCAAGCAAAGTAGTCCAAGATAAGTGACAAGACTGAAAATAAAGCCTCTCCCCAGGGGAGTTTTGAGTGTGAGACCTGTGTTAGAACATCTTTAGTTTTCTGTGAATGTGCATGGGTTTTGCTAGAGTATGAGAATTCACAAGAGTTTGAGAAAGAATGCAACTGTCTGAAATCCTTCATCAATTTGTGTTTAGACCTGGAGCAATGTAGAGCTCGACCCTGTAGAGCCAGCTCACGAGAAACTGAGGCCTCGCCGAAGTCATTCTTTCTCCACAAGTCCGAGACAAGAGAAGAGAGAGCTCCTCCCAAAGTCCTGCAGCTGCAATGCAGCCACTGCCGAAAAGGTACGGAAAAAGTCTCAGCTGAGGACTCCTCATTTAAGGGCTAATCTTGCTGCAGTACATCATCACTGGAATGATAATTCAGCTTTTGTGCCCATCTATTTCATCTGTGATTTTATTTCTACTTATTCCAACTTCCTCCTTGCTGTTATTTCTTTTCTTTCCTTTTTTTTTTTCGTGTGTGTGAGGCAAATGAGAGTGCCTGTAATGCCTAATTAACTTTTTTCACTGATATTTGCCTGTTTTTGGAAATCCAGCTCTACTCATAGCTCTTAAGCTGCATTAAAGCATAGTCAATAGCATCAAAGGTAAGAAGATGAGTTCTTTGCCTCTTTCTCTGTTTATCTGCCCCAGCTTTTGCTCCTTTCATCATGGCCCTTGTGTCCATACAGTGGCAGTCTCCTTTTAGAGTAAAGTCAAGTCTGCAAAACAGAGTTTGACATGACAGAAGCCACCCTTTTCTTCCTTTTCAGTGTACATTAAAATGTTTCATTTTTGTTGAGGTGGAAGACGAGAAAGAAAATCCCATTTCTCCCTAAGGGTGGGAGAGTCTGGCAGCTGCCACCCTTCCCTCACTGAGAGAGGAGACGGTGAGTACTCAGGCATCTTCTGTGGATGCATCACCCTCATTGCCCAAACCACTGAGGTTTGGTGTCCTGCTGTTGAGGAGCACCCCATTCCCTGATGGGGGCAGTAGGTCACCCACGGGACAGCTTCTGCCAGATTGTAACACCAGTTTCCCAATTAGTACTTTCATGGGCGGCACAGTGTCAGGCACACACCAGTGCTGCCTTTTCAGGGAAAAACAGATGTGGCTTCTTACAATCCCCTGTCTGTGGCTGGATTGAGTAGCACCCCCTTTTTTGATGGAGGCACCCTTTCATGGGGTTACTCTAGCACATCTGGACAAACATCCACACCTTGGGCAGCTACAGCATCTGCTTCTGTCCCCTGTGCTCCCTTCCAGATCTGATGGTAATTGCCTAGAGACAGCATAGTTTAAAGCAGGAACTGCTCTGAAAATTTCCAGCCACCCATTGACCTGGTTCCTGCATGCCTCTGTCCTGTCTTCTTTCATGCGTGTCATTAAGATCAAGTCCTGAGAAACCTTGTTCTTTTGCTGTAGCTGTTGTAAACAGCATTGGTGGAGAAACAGCAGCTTCAGATGTGGTGTCAGGCAACAGGGGCTCTAATCTACTACTCAGTTCTGCTGCCTTCTGTCAGCAGCCAAGCATGTCCAAGGTTGTAGGCATGTGGCAAAGGGTATTGTCTCCAGGTTCTGGAGGATCACTTACTTTCGGTCTCACAAGGAAGGAGAAGGGAAAAAAATCTCAGGTGGCCTGGATAAACTATTCAGTAATAAAACAAATATTTCTGTATCTGGAATTTAGCAACTGTGTAGCCCACAAGAAGGATTGTGCTATACTTTGGCTTTCAAAGACATCTCTTGAATTACTTTGATAAATAACCCTTCAGACTTCCAGTGACATTCACTGAGATATGAGGAGTTTATTTACATTGAATGTTCAAAGCCTTATTTACTATTCTTACTATTTTCAGCTGAGAATCCTGTGTGTTGTGAAGATCCTTTGTGTGTCCATTGCAGCTAAATGCAAAGCATCACTATTCATACTATCAGAATAAATATTTATTTGTCAAGCTCAGTTAGAATGTTTCACAATGAGACCACCCATTTATCCTCAAATAAAATCCCCCAATAAACTCTAAAGAAGCACCAATGCATTTTTTTAAATATTTATTTTAAGGTTTTAAGAGCATTACTGGATTGTCTTTGACTGAATTCCAATTAGAGCACTTCCAAAAACACTCAGTTGTGGAAAAGCCAGTCAGTGTCCCGGGCTTGGTGCATTCCACAGCATAAAAATGCATGGGACTGTTTTCTGTCCTGTCACAAAGGTATGATCCAGCCCCATTACTTACTTCAGTTAGTTAGGATAGTAACAAACTTGATGCAGGCTGACACCTGGAAACTTAGCATGGCAGTGAAGAGACTTTTCTGGAAGTATTGAAATGTAGGTTTGGATACTTGATTTCAAAGAAGAATGGTCAAATATCCACTCTGCATCCAGGTTTTGTTTCAAGGGAATTACCTGGTGTGAAAACTAATAAAAAGACTTGTAAGCGGGTGTTGTGCCCACCAAGCCACATCCAAAAGAAACCTTTCCTGTTGCAGTGAAAACAGCACTTGAAACAGGGAGGAATGGTTTTGGAGTTGGGTTTTTTCACTTTATTATCATCTTTTACATGGAAGAAAGGACTTTTCTTCTCTGTCACACTGATTTAAACCACTTTTTTAGCACACTGTGCTTCCCTCCACTTGGTAGGTGGAGAGGCTGAAGAAATCATTATCAACAGGGATTTGTGAATGATTCCTGCTTGTGGAGTAGAATTATACAGAACTATGGGAATTCACATAGTAATGAAGTAAAAACTGCACTTTACTTTAAATGTTGCTTTCCCTTAGAAAGGAGGGACTTCCAGCTTATCTCTGTATCTGACACTGTGATTTTATTGCCTTAAAGGAAGCCAAAACTGATCACTTATGCCTTCCCTTGCCAGTGTATTTAAATATTAACTGATACTTTCAGAGCTTACTTAGTTGATCCTGAATTTGCATGCTGTGCACAAGAGTTATGGAAAGAACACCGAGGCCTTGACATCAGAGCCAAGTTAGAAATCAGAGTTCTCTCAAAATAGGCAGATCAGAAATTGTTAGCAAAGTGAATATTTATTGCTTCTTTACTGGAGGAAGCACTTTGCAATGTGTGAATGCAAGGGCACCAACTTCCCTGAGGTAGGACCAGGAGGCATTTGGGGGAAGAGACAGAAATTGTCACAAGGTTGACAAAACTTTAGGAAAATAAAGAATGAAGTATACTTGAGTCTTATTTGAGATCTCTTCCATGAGAAGAGAGAAAAGTGCAATTATCTAATACCCTGATACCATGAGATGTGTTAAATATGGAGTAATACCATTATTTAATGATGAAATAAGTCAGATACAGGAATGGCCTTTTGTTTTCTTATTCTTTTTTTTTTTCAGGCTCTGCTGATATTTGAGTGTCTGCTTTTGCTTCATTTAACATTCTGCTTTCCAAGCAGGACATGTTAGCACGTCAGGATTTTCCCTCAAGTTAATGATTCAAGTGTGTAGAAAATTGGCCTGGTGGCTCAAATATTGACTAGGGGCAATGGATATTTCAAATACTGTTTTCCACAGCCATATGGTATCTGACAATGCTAAACCTCATGTCTCCACTCCAGGTTTCACTGTCCTCCAGCTGTTTGGAGAAGGTGCTTGGGCAGCCTGTCCCACCCAGTCCCTCTGCAGCACTTGTGACCAGCTCCCTGAGAGCAACTTCTCTGCCTGTCGGATTGAATAGCAGCAGTGCCAGCAGAGCAGACTCAAGTACTTCTCATATGGCAACTCTAGGAAGTCAAGTGAACGGAGTTCTGGATTCTGTCATTAGCAATGCAGTCCCTCGCATCATCATCATTCCTACCTCAGAGACCAATCTGTTTCGGGAAGAACTGGAAGAGGAAGAGACTGAATTATTCCACTTTCACAACAAAAAGGGCAATCTGCTGGACTTGGAAGGGCTGAGCTCATCTGTGGAGTTCCTTGAAGCTGTTGAGAAATTTCTATCATAAGCTGGTCAAAAGAAAACTTTCCGGTAATTATTTTCTTGGCATCTTCTCCACTTAATTACACCAAATAACTGAAGCCTTGTAGGTTAGATCATCAGATTTTTTTTGTATGTTTATATGGTAGTCACTAGGTAGCCTTCAGATTTATCTTTGTCCAAACCAGCTCAGGCATGGAAACAGGCTTTCTTTCAGATTGTGCCGCAGGAAATGAGCGGTGGAAGATCTGGCAGCACGATCGAGTGGCACTGGTCAAGGAGGCCATTGATTTGTTGCCACTGATGGGGTGCCAGCAGAAGGGAAAGTGACTGACTTGAGAGCAGGCTCAGCTGCTGAATGTTTCTGCTATCTGCACATGGAACAGCATTCCTGTTTTGGCAGCTCTGCTCTGGACAGTGATGGGAAGCACTGCAAGACCACAGCTTCCACCAGCCCCAGCAGTAAGGCAGATGGCTACATGACCTCAACTATAGTTTAATCAAATAATTCTCAGCATTGTTTTTGCTGTGTTTTATCTTTTTAAATAGGCAGCTTTCTAAACATAAAGAAATTGTTCATTTTTCACTGGGAAGTGACTGCTTCCCAGCTCCTAATCCTCTGAAGTTTAGTGGTAGAAATCTGGATTTTACCTCAGCACTAGCATGGTCACCAAAATGTCAAAATGCAAGGTGCTATATGCTAAAACATACACTACCACAGAAGCATTCAGAGTACCTTCAGAGGTAATCCACCTGATTAAATATGTATGGATCCTAATGAGACTGTGATTGAAAGGGTGAATGCTCACAGCTGGCTTGACAAGTTACTGACAAAAATAAAGGCTTGGCTGCTGTATATCACTTGTCTGTTCAGAGGAGCTTCCTCTCATCTCCTCTAAAACAAACCAGCAGATGTCTTTTCGAGGTCGCTTACCAGAGGCCTTTAAAGTGGATAAGACACTATCTTGGGGAGAGAACCACACAGTACTGTGGTGTTTGGTACAGGGTCTGCACTTAGATCATTATCTGTGGTTACTAGTTGTGCTCATTTTGTCTGTGCTTCACATAATAGCTCAGACTCAGAGGACTCTCTTTTTTCTTCCTTTTTTTTACTCATTTTCCCATTTCTCCACATCTTCTCTTCAAGTCTCTGATTTTCAAACATTTTCAACAAGTTGAACTACATTATTCTTCACATAATATCAATATGTTTGTAGAAAGCAGGTGCTCCTCTGGATATAATAGTGCAAATGTTTGGTCCAGGGAGACTAATAGCCTTCAGACATTCAACAAGAGAGTGAAAGTTTATGTTCATAGTCTCAGTTTATTTCCTTGGCTGTATCCTAGATTGTGCAGAGACCACTGAGAGAATTTCCAGGTTTTGTACGTGTACTGGCTGATCTTGGGAAGTAATTTCTCTTTGCCTGTTTTCCTGATGCAAAAACCAGATGGGAAGTGTAGAAGTGCTTTTAATTACTTTGTTCATTACAAAGAAAGGTAACACAAATCTTGTTTGCAACAAGCTAGAGAGGACCACCACTAAAGAACAAATTAAAACCCAGAGCAGCACAGGAGAGAGAAGAATGCCCCAAACTTGCAAACCCAAGACTTTGCAAGTTGCCAGACCTTTGAGAGGACTGAGACACTTGTTTTCGATATAGACTGCACAGTTTTCAGAAAAAGAAAAAACGAAAGCACTGGTGGGTTACAGAGGTGATTGCTGAGACAAGCTGCCTAATGCAGTGCTGACACTCTTAATGCTGCTCTTATTTGAGGTGCTCTGTTGGCTGGAGACCCTCCTACTTCCTTACTGTGGGAAGCAGGGAGGAAATCTGTGCTGGACCCCCATCATGCATATTGTTGCCTGTGTGTAGCCTGGTGTGTGGTGCTGGGGAGGGGACCAAGGCTCAGCTAGGGCAGCCCCAGGCTGTGGTTCCTGCAGCCAGACTGCCAACGCCTGTGCCCACTGTGTGCCCAGTTTTCTGACAGGGCCAGGAATCATGCCAAGGTCATCTACCACGAGCTCAGCAATTCCAAGGGCATTTCCTCCATTTGAGGACTGGCACAGTGAGCAGACAGTGCAGGACAGCTGCCGGGGACTGGAACAGGGACGTGCTCGCTTGCAGTTCCACAGTGCCAGGTTTCCATCCACTGCATAGTTTTGGCTACAATGAGTAACCAAATGTTAATTATGTATTATGTTCACGGGAAATGGGGCAGCCTTAGCCCTAGCCTAAACATACTGTCCTGCCATCTTGAATTCTTGTCCTTTTTTTTTGCTGAACCTGCCCTCTCTGATTTTTTTTTCTACACCAACTGTGCAGTCAGTGAGCTTACTTTTTCTTGCATTTAATATTCTCAGCTGCTGCATCTCTTTTCTTCTTGAGCCAGATGTTAGGAAGCAAGCATTCTTTCAAGGCTTCCAAGCCTTAGACCTGACTTTTACTGTTGTAATTACTCCAAATAACAATAGAAAATGTATTTGGTGTTCCGTGTTATAAAAACATACCCTGGAGTAGATTTTGCATTCAGATTATGACAGACTTAGTAAGACTGTAGGCAGGGCACTGCCACAGGTTGTGGCAGGATGAAGAATGGAAAAGCTGAAGTCATAGTCAACAAATTCCTCTGTATGTGAAGTTTTGCATTCTGCTTGTTAGCCTACAAGAAGGCTTTCCAGTGATCCCTTGTATGTGTTTGGTACTATTACTGTGCTGGTGCTGTGAGCATGTCTCAGAAAATTAGCAGGCTTGAGGTATGTGCAAACAATGTGTCACTTTATGCTGTTAGTGTCACACACTGTTAGTGCCATTGCTTTGGAAGCTCCTATCAAGATTACTGGTTTATTTAAACTGATGCTGGCTAAAATACCAAATGGTATTTGAGATAAAACAAAAAGTTGTATGAAATATCAAATAGACTTACTGCAGTCACTGTGAGACTTATGCAGAAACATCAGTCACAGAGTAAATTAGTCTCAAATTGAGTACCACAATGCAGGAAAATTTTGCAAGCTTCTCTGTTGCCATATTAGGATAGATGGCACATAAAAATGTACACTAATTAATGTTGCTTCCCGTTTCACAAAGGAATGTATTGGTTCACTCAAATGGAATAAAAAATTCTTAGGAGTTAAACTGAATTATCCATTGTTTGTTTTTCTTATGTAATAACTATTTTTGGAACCAGGAGGTTCCAAAAGTTGAGTCAAGGCTTTTGAAACCTGTGCTCTGATCTAGTTAATAGTAAGATTTATATGACTTTATTTTTGAGTCATTTAGACTGCTCAGGTGCAAGCACTCACCTGCTTGAGTGTGTAACATCTAAATTTAGAGCTAACTGACTTGGTAGAACCTGAAGTTGTTCAGCTGCTTTTGAAATACAGTGACTTCAGCTGGGATATCAGGTGAGCAAAACTGAAAAAAATTAGCCAAAGTCAATGCATTGAAACTCTGATAGTGGACTTTGATCTTTGCCCTGAATCTGAATGAAAGTTAATGAGTAATTGTTTGTTTCTGCTAAAACTCTGTATAGCACAATTACAGGATGTGTTCCAGTTTTCATGAGCAACAGAAAATCCAGACCACAAGTATAAGCACTTTCTTTTATCATGGGCAGTGATGTTTTTTAACAGTTAAATCAATGGTTAGATCAAGTTTTCAAATAAGAAAATGTACTTACTTGAATCTTAATGAATATTGCAGCTTTGGGCTGGTATGAAACATGATCTAATATCACCTGCTTCCAGAAAGCTCACTCAGTTCCCAGACATCCATTCATTTCCCTCCTTTCGGGAGATACACTTGAACAAGAAACTTTCAGCACCAACATCTAACCAGAGGTCAAAGGTCAGGGGTAACAGGTTGGGGGGCAGGGGTCAAAGGTCTGCTGCCAATGGTCAAATGTCATGGGTCAAGGGGTCAAGCAGGGCTAGGGGCTGAGGGCTACACAGCAGGAGTTCGGGGTTACAACACACAGCAGTAGGACAGGGTAGAGGAATTAGGGGCCAGATCAGGGTCCAGGCTCCAGGGCCAGGGGTCAAGGGTCAGGACTCAGAGGACAAAGGTTGTGGTGTGATGTGCAAAAATGGGAAAATACTGCGTGGTAAATACATTCTTTTTAAATTTCTTTACTTTCTCCTCAGCCCTTGGTTTTTTGTTTGGTTTTTTTTTTTTTGTTATTGTTACATCTGCTCTTTAGTGCCTCTCTGTGAAGATTATCTTTGGTATTTTTTGTCTGGTTCTTTCACAAATACATGAAAGCAAAGCAAGTTAGTGGGGAGATAAAAACTTGGATACATATTACATAGCAAACTCCTTTCTCACATAGGAATAATCAACACTGCCCACAGTGCTTGGATTCAGCAAGCACATGGACCAGGTGACTGCAGGATGGAGCCTGGCAAGGTGGAAGCAGCTGAAATTAATCTCCTGGCTCGCCTCAACACAAGCTGATGATCTGTTCTTACTCTGCACCTCATCTGTAGCCTCAGTTTATAGTCAATGTTCTGTCTGCACTTTCAGTGGACAAGTATTTAGGTGAAAAGTTTGGTGCGGGGATGCCTCTGTCATACCCGTCACTTTTACCCAGGTATTGACATACACTGCAGCGTACTAGGAGTTCAAATGTCTGTCCATATATTTCACTTGTTTTATGGTGTGTCTGTGTTGCACCCTGGCTGTACTTGTTAGTGCTCCAGGTTGTAGCAGGACATGAAAAGCTAACTGCAAAATGTCAAAGTCAGGTATAAATCCACTGTTCCTGATTCTCCCCTGTGCCAGCAGGAGGAGATGAGTGCAGGCCAGCAATCCTGGTGCCAGTATTGCATGGTAAAATCCCCTGAGATAAAATTTATGTAGGGATTAGTGTGTTATACAATATACTGACTTTATTACTCTGAAACATTTTTCCTCTATATTCGTAGTTATCTATCACATAGGCATTTTTATTTAAAAGGTCAGGTAGATTCTTAACCTTAAAGCAAAGCTCCAGAAGACCGCTGTCATCTTCAGGACCTTGTTGTGGACTGAATCAGCCCAAACACATAGGCAGTAAGAGATGAGGAGATGGGCTGCTGCCGTTGTCAGTGGTGCATGGGGTGGTCCTTGGGGTGATACAGCCCAGCCCTTTCCCTCCATGCCAAGGAGCAGGTCTGTTCTCCTGAACGGCCAGACTTGTGCTAGTGGGTGCCATATGAAAATGGTATTTTCCAGACATTTATAGGGAACTCAGTGTGGGTAGATTTTCATGGGGACAGTAGAAGATGTCTCCCTAGAGTCTCTCCTTGCCAAATTTCTGGTTCCTTTCCACTGCAAGCAGGTGGCAAATCTCTTCAAAGGAACAGATGGATGTATTTAACATTAACAACTAATTTTCCACAGGCATGTTCTTGGAAACAAATGATCCTTATTTCCTGAGATGGAGAAAAAAAAATCCAGCCCAGAGCAGACTACAAGTGTGGAAAATGTGAAACTGAACACGTTTGAGTTTGGTAAACGCAGAGCAAATGAAAACAGCAGCTTAGAGTGGAAACTGTTGATCCATCAGAGGCAACAAAATGGCCAATTCCATCCTCATAAAACATATAAAAATGCTGTATCCAAGCATTTAATACAACCAGGTCTTTTTGCCTAACCCCATCTATGGACAATCCTACAGAAATGAGCTCAGAATTGTCAGCAACTTTTGCATGCTTGGGTTGCTGTGACCGTCTGGGCACCAGCATGTGGAGAAAATGAGGATGAAAAGTTTCTCTTACAGGAGCAAACTTTATTCACCTTTTTAAAGACACAGGAGAAACAGACCAAGGGGGATATGACTACTCTCTTTACACACCTGGGATGAAAAACAGGATGTTCAAGTGAAGTGTCAGTGACAGCCATCAGAGGCCAGTCTCTGATTGCTCCAGTAGAATAATAATAAATTCCTTAAAAGTGCAAATACCCAGAGAAACAAGTCCTGCTATTAAAAAATGTCTTGAAATGACTTATTTGCTGATGGTTTTAAACATGCTGACGTTGTTTTGCATCTCAGTGCATGTGTGATTGTCAGGAGAGTGTGCAAAAAGCAGAAGTCCTGCTGAAGAAACGCAGTAAATTTCCTGACAATGTGCAGCCATTGAGCAAGGAACTGCTTCTGATTTGCTGAGGAGGAAAATTGCCAAGAGACCAGTAGGATCTCTGTTATCCTTTTTGTAAACTTAAGTGGAAAAATTGCATGTCCCCTAAGGTATTTAGTAATGTGGAAATAACTTCAGCTGCCTGGCTGGGCTGAGCCTGTGTTGTGCTCTATTTCCCTCCTCGCTGTCATGCTACCTAAAAGCCACACACTTTTCTGGGGCTAGGAGCTGAGGTGGTGTGGCCTTTTCCTCCTGGCACCAATTATCTCTCCATCACAGTATAGCCTGAAACCTTATTTTGCTGCATCAGAGCCCAGCAGCAAGTGCTGAACTCCCTGTCAAGCCCCTGGGGCTCTCTCCTACATGCCTTGTCCCCCCAGACTTTAGTCTGCCAGATGTGCTGCTCTGCAAGGCCAAGAGAAATGAGCAAGTGAAAAAAAGATGTCTATGCTTTTTCAGGGTTTTACTATCTTGTCTATTTTGGGAGTGACTGGGCTTTTTTTCTTTTTTTTCCTCTCTTCTTTTTTTTTCTCATGGATGCCTTGGCATGCATCCCTACTGCCATAGGATGCTTACTCAGGAAGCCTTTGGTTTTGTGCCGCTCTGGATTTATTTTCCCTGTGTGATGATTTTTCCTGGAGTAGCTTCTGAGCAGGGCTGAGGGTGCCTGGCAGATGGTCCTTCATGTTCTGCCATACTCTGGTGCTGCTGATGCACCAAGACACGTGCTTTAGGGTGAAGCTCTTCCCCTCCAGCAAGAATTAGCAACCAAAATTTCCAGAGGAGAAACTCCCATGGCATGTTTCAGTTTTGACTGATGTGCCATTTCCAAACTTGTGTAATGGTAGTTTTTAACCACCTTACAAAGTCTGATGGTGTAAGTTTCTTTTACATGCCTCTGTTTCAGAAAAGGTTGTTGTGCACTTCTGGAACATCACTGCTGTTAAAATACTGAAAACTCTTCTACCATAGGCTTCAGAAAAAACAGCAGTTTCAAAAACCCAGGCTTAAAAAAAGGGAGAAAATCAGTCTGTAGGTGGAAATCAATGGAGACATCAAGGTAAAAGGCAGGTGGTAAGGAAGTCCCCTCCACTGGGCTCCTAAAATCTAGGGCTGGACTCCAGTGGACATAGTAAGGCTCAAGAAAAGTGATCACAAACATTTCAGCCAGACTCTAGCATTATCATCAAATTGGGTAAAAAGCAGAGGACTACCACAGTGAATTTTCAGGAGCCTTGACCTTCTTTTCAAACTTGTCTCTCCAGGCTGAATAGATAGAAACAGGGTTTTTTTGCACAGAAAAATGAAAAAAAAATCCCAAATGTACATACTTAGACCAAGGGTCCATTTGAGTCAATATCTTGTCTCCAACAGTGACCAGCAATAAGTAACCACAAAGAGGAGCAAAACAGCTACCAATACTTTCCTCCTCTGCTCTCCCAGAACTTCTGGTGATTCTATGCCAGAAATGGTATTTAATGAGCTTTCACAGACCTATTTTCTTCCATGGATTTATGAAATTGCTCTTGGGACTCATGTGAAAGCCTAACTATAAAAACGTTCCACTGGCTCTGCAGTTTAATTGTGATTTACACAAAACAGAGCCTCCCTTTGCTTGCAATTTCATTCAGTGCCCCCCAGTTCTTGTGGGGTGGGTGAGAATGGATGATGCCTGGTGGGCACCTTCCTTGGAGCCCCACTGAGGCTGCACCATCTCCACTCACCATCTCCTCTCACAGGTGAGTGTCTCCCTCTGTCCACCTGAAGGCAGTTTCTGTGCCCCTTGCCACAGAAACAGAGTGAAACCACTGAATACCTGGGTGAACTGCAAAGCTGCTCTGGCTGCTCATCCCAGGAGAACATCCTGTGTCATTTGTACCAGACACCCTGGTCTGGACCCTTGCCTCCTCCTCTCCCACCCCCAAGTGTCCCTGCCCTCTTATCCCGGCTTTTATGATAGCATTCCTTAGAAGTTGTGCAAAAGTCTGAAAAACCTGGAGTAGAAATGTGATGTGTTTGCAGTTACAGAGTATTCACAAAATATTTACAGACTATATTTAATCAGTTGGCAAGCACTGTGAGGAACAACTTATCAACAGGCTATCTCCCAGATCTTCTGAGAGGCAAGAAAATGTTAATTATCCTCATTTAACATAGCCAGAGGCTGGGATGAAGTGTGAGCAGACAGTAGCAGTGTTGTGGCAGTCTCCTCCTCTCTCCAGCCCAAATCCAGACACTTCACACTCCCTGAATGCAGGATGTGGTCAAAATCACTGAAATATCTGGGTTTCAGCTGCATGTATGACATGAGAAACACAAAACAATCCCCTAGATCCAAGCAATGCAACAACTGAGATTTTGGATCTCAACTGGAGTCCAAATTTTGCCACATAATGTTTCTATCTGTATAATATGATGGATTTCAATGACAGATTCAAATGCCCAGCTGGAATTGTCACCAAAACATATGCCTGGGACCCTCTCCAGGAATCATGAATAAATAGCAGGCACTGAATTAATATTATCCTCACACCTTAATCCAGCATGCCTTATGGCAGTAACCAGAAATTAATGTAAACATTGTATTTCTAAGGGCAGGGTTTCCAAGTCTTTTCTCTCAAAGAATATAACACTTTTAATAAGCAGTTTGGAAGAAGTGTTGCCACATTTCTATTCCAGACTATAGGATGTTGCCTTTTATGCCTAGTAACTGGAATGTCTTGTCTTAGTATTGTCAAACACTGGCAATGACAGTGAAAGTCCCAGCATCTTGTGAGTGCTCCACATGGAAAAAAACCCTATTATAAAAATACTGTTAGAAAATCAGTATTATTCTTATATTCCCTTTGAAGGGAATGCCCATGGGGGCTTAGAGGGCTCTCCCAAGCACAAGTCTGAGTCAGGTCTTTCACAGGCTGGAAGGAGAGAAAGGCAGGGGGAAGCTGCTCTATTTTTAGCTGCCTGAGACATGCAGACCTCATGGTGATGGGGAGCTGATAATTACATAAGTAGTCACACCAAGCTTTGCTATTTAGGTCTATCTGCCCTCTCCCTTATCTCAAGTGCCGTACTAGCAGTTCCCGCTCCGAATATCCGCAGGCAAAATATAACGTGTTTTCCTGGAATCCACTGGTAATGAAGTAACAGGCTATTTTATAGCATCTCTTTTCCACAGGCTGTTCTTTCTGGCTAATGATTACAGCTAGGGGCTGTGGCCGTGGCTATATTGGTATCACAGAAAATTGTGAGGTGAGTAAAAAAGAGTCATTTCCCTTTACTTGAACAGGCATTGTGCTTATTGTGATTATTGCCTCCACCCTGCTGCTGCCACCCCGTTTGAGGAAAACTGTTTTGCACAGAAAATGCACCCAAAAATACCTTCCAGTCACTAACTTCAGCTCCAGGAGCTGGATGCATCCTGGGTGCTTTCATGCTGCTCTGGCCCAAAATGCACCCACCTGTGTATCGGGTGGTGCCTGCAAAAGCAGGCAGGCAGGGCCTTGAGTTTAGTCTCTTCTTTTCCACATCAAGGGTCTTTCAGGTGTTTCTTCAATTCCTCGTGATTAATTTTGGGATTTTGTGTCATGCCTGAATATGTATGTCCCACTGAGCCCCTCTCTACACAATGTTCATCCATGGGTGTCTCCACACCTCCTTTTTTGCCAGTAAAAACAGTTTTCTCCAGTTCCACTAGCAGCCAAAGAGGGAGGCAATGGAAAGGAGGAGGTTGGTTTATAGGTAATGGGCAAGGGAAGCTGTAAAGTCCTTTAGTGGCAATATATCAGGAAAAGCCACATGTGTTACTGCAATTGGAAGCAGTGATATTTTTTACTAATATAACCTTTTATTCTCCTGCTGCTCTGAAGCACTGGGAGGAAACAAGCCCATTAAAGAGGAGGCTGTGGCCTGCAGCTCCTGGAATGTCCTGTGCCACATGCCACAGGGGTGTTCTTGGATTTCAGGTGTGCAGAGGCTATATCCAGCTCCTGGGCACCGGGGTGAATGGAAACACTTCTCACATTAATAACACAGGGCCTGACTCCAGCTGTCTAAATGCAACCAATTGGTTGAGAGTTTGGGGAGAAACAGAAACGCTGGCAGCAAAGGTTTCTGTCATCTTACACATGAGCAGTGCTAGAATTTTTTAAAAAAAAAAGTGGATGAAAGGTCTCTCTATTTTTATATAGCAGAGTGAAAGTATTAGGTGTCTGTGGCAATATTTAGTCCGAAGGAAAGTGAAATTGAATCCAAGTGACATAATGAGAAAGTGTCTGGCAAAGCCTGGTCCAAGGGAAAAGTAGCAGGGATCACTGCCTTCCAAAATCTAATTTTCAAGATGAACACGCAATGGAACTGAAAGCTATGGTATAGCTAAAAGCTGTTGTGCAGTAGAAGCACACTGTTGTGTGGGCAAAGACAGAGGTGTTGGCATTTTAAAGCAGGAAATGTATGCACCCAAGAAGGGAGAGAGAACATATCAGTGTTGTGGCTGAAAGCTGGAGAATTTGCCCAGAAGAGAGCAGTGAGCAGGAGCAGAGTAGGGAAGAAGCAAGTGCAGATTAACGGGAGGCAGGATGAAAACTGCCTAGAAATGGCACAGCAGGGCCACTTGGAAAACAACACACAGTTGCTTTCAGTCTTTCAGACACTCTTCTGCTCAGCTTTGCCACCACGGCAGGTGTCTCAGGTTAACATCAGGCAACACCTGAGTGATTTTGCTTCCCCTTAGAAACTGGGGCTGTGAGGGGACTCCTGCAAAGAAAGAGCTCTGAGTCTGATAACGTATTTCCATCTCCACCCCTCCCATGGTCCTAAAAGAAATAACCAATGGAATGCTTCAGCGTGAACAAAATAAGATGGGTCAAGCAAGAAATCCTTCAAATGCACTGCAAAGAAGAATTCAAAAGAACAGGTACATTTGAGGAGGCAGATAATGTGATTGCAGCCATCATCTCTGCAGCAGTCTAAGGATGTCACTGCTAATGTGGCCTTTAAATGCTGCACATTTTTCTATATATGCTTGACTGCTGCAATGAGGGAGGATCTGTTGGAAAGACTGATTTTTCCCTGCTGCTCTGTCTGGCTGTAGGTCACTGAACTGTCAGCTGGTGGTTGTTACAGCCCCACTGGCCCTGGCAGCCCAGGCTGAAAATGTAACTATTATTAATAGTTACTCACTTTTCCACTAATTGCTTCCAGTGTCTTTGTGGGAGAGAATGCAGCTTGCCATTGGTTGTGTTCAGAGATACAAGGGAGTTTATTAAGAGCACAGCTATTTGCTAATTGAAGAGCAATTGGGCTTCTAAAAACAGACATTTTTGAAAGGGTGCTTGTCTGTCTATTCCTAGTTTTACATGCTCTGACCTGCAGGAGAAGCCTAAATGCAAAGTGATTTAGATTCACAAGCAAGGAAAAGTGAAAATCAAATTGCTGAGTCTGCACTGGCCTCTTTCAAAATGTATCTCATTAAAAAAATACAAAAATATATATTAAAAAAAAAAATATATATATATATAGGAAAGCATATTGGCCAAAGAGAAATAATACTTCCTTGGGGATTGCCAGAACCCTTTTGTTTTCCATTTTTAACTGGTAAACATTGCTCCAAGACCCCCTCCACATTCCCATCTGTTACCTAAAGCTGAGAGATGGATGGAAGAACTGGAGGTCAAAGTTTGAGTTCAGCTTCCTGTGAGAAAGCAGAGCTGAGATTCCTTAAACATGGTAAAGCTTTGCTTTAAATGGATTGCTTGTCTCCCAGTTCTCATGAAATACTTCTAAAGGAAGTGTTTACATGTTAAAATGCATTCTTTCTTGTTTTCCTTGCTTTCTCACTGAAGGTAACAGTTAACTGCATCTATGGCTTGGCAGTTCTCCCTTTTTTCATTTTTCCTTTTGCTGTTTTTCAATGTTTTCCTAAACACAGCCAAATTTTGAAAAGCTGGAGCATAACAAGGCAAACTGATGGAAAAGGATCTCTGGGTGTAGCAGAGTAAAGAGGGTGAGCAGAAGGAAAGAGTACAACAGGAAATCCAGGCTTTTCTACTTTGATGGGAAAAAAACCCCAAAGTTGAAAAATGCATTCAGAACAGTTTTCTGCAAAAATTGAATCAGAGAAAAAACAAACAAAAATTTTGTGGCCCATCTGTGTCCAGCTGTGGTCCTGGTCCATGAAATCTTAGTCCCCCTCAGAGCTGATCAAGAGCAAATTGAGAGACAGTCTTAAAATGCTGATGGCCTTGCATGATTTGAGCAGCAGAACTGAGCTGGTTACATTTTTGCAATATTTCATACACAGCATTGAATGCTCAATGGCTATTTGCCTAATGGAAAAGAAAATGGAGAACACATGGGCTAGATTAATAGGGAAAAAATGGAACTTTTTTTTTTTTCTACTGGCATGCTTTTGCCTACTTTGATGGAATTATTAATGATTTATGTTGTCATGCAAAATATCCAGCTACTAGAGTAGGGCTAAGGTGAAAGAACAATGGGCATTTCAAGTGTATGGTAGTTTTGCGCAGGGAGGTGGGCTAAGGAAACAGTCATTAAAATTGTGCTTAAAGTTCACTTTTCTTTACAATAAGCAAGAAATGAGCAGTACAGTATCCCCTTCTCCTTCCTCTGCTCTCTGGGAGGAGAGATCCTGGAGCCTCTCCTTTTAGAAGGGTTTCAGGGAATCTGGCTGCCAAAGGGGAGCTGTACATTGCAGGGAAGGGAGCTCTGGAGGGAGGCATTTCTTTATTTAAGTGGCAAAAGTGAAAAAGCTACACTGAACTTTTCAGCTTTTGTTTGCTCAGCTATGGAAAGACAGAGCTTGACTCATGTGTTGTTAATTGCCATTGACAGATAAAGCAGAAAGAACCCAGCCTAACTGGGTTATTTGTATTCTTTTTTCCAGTTCACTTGAACTGGAAATCAGCAAGATACAATAAATAGAAAGCCATGAGGTTATCATTCACAGAGCCACTTTTCCTAGTAGAACTGTGCTTTAAATCAGCAGGACTGTCAAGCCTCTGACACGGCCAGGCTGTAAATACTCAGTCATCGCTTCATTTCGGGTGCAGGGCAGTGGTGAGAAAGGAACGACCAAAAGCTTTCCCAGAAATACGCTGCCCCCAGGATTCATTTGTTAAACAGAGGCTGTGCCAATGCTCTGCCAGCCTTGTACCTCTCTTGAAATGTCTCTGCTGATTTATTCTCAGTATCTGCATACCCATGTGTGAATTCTGTACCTTTCTCCATTTGACTTCAGGATCTGTAGACTGAGGGTGAATTTTACAGGATTCTGTGTGCAACAGGGCATGGCAAATGCAACTTTGCCCTCTTCCCTTTTCAGTTAGTCTCAGTGTTTTGTGCTTTTCTCTTATGCTTTAAAAACATATTGGGTCTTTTTATATTTTTTTGCTTAAAGAAAATAATAAGAAGGTTTTAAAACTTTATCCACTGTCTGTAACTCTGCAGGAATTAGTCTGGATGCTGGCCTTTTGCAATACATGTGACTGGTCCCGATTGTTTGGACTGGTATCTGAGGATTAAGAGATTTGGGAAAAACTCATTCACTCGTTCATTCTTTCATGATCCTCTCAGATGCTTTGGCTGATTTTCTGCCTGCCCAAAATGGGGAAATGGAAACAAAGATGTGTGACTCTTTACACTGTGCTTCTCACAGCTACCAAAACCTTCCACTTGTCACTTGGCAGGAAACAACAGCATTCCTGTATGACAGACTTGCCCCCAATCCATATTTTTTCTAGCTGTGATTTTGAACTTCATATTGCATACATTGATGTCGAGTCCTTTATATCAGCTGAAAAGTCTGACTTCAATTTTTTTTTCCCAGTGTGCCATTGTAGGGATGCTAAATAGGAATAGCTATGTCAAGAAACACAGTTGTATATCTGCTGCTAAAAGTGGTCACTGTTAAATTCATAGAGCTGCTTTTTCAAAGTGGTAAAAGGAGAAGTTTCTGTTCTTAGGCTCATTACACACCCACAGCCAAAAGCCCATTTCTTCTGCTGAAGATCAGTATAAACCACGTCTTGCACCTCCAGTGGTTTTTATTAGCAGAGCCGGTGGGAGGAGAGGCCCCCTGGGCATCCCTCAGTTTTCTCTCCTGGGATATGGGAAAACACTAGGTGTCATCAGTGAGGTTTCTTTTCCCAGCACCAACACATGCATTTGAGAGCCTACAGCCAATGCTGTTGATAGACAAGCTTCCCAGGATCCTGATGCATTCTTACAGGAAAGCCAGGAAGAGTCTCTGAAATCCCTGTCTCAGACAAGTCTAAGCAAGGCTTCAGGTTGTCCAGTAAAAGTCATGTCAGGATTAGGCTTGATTTTTAAGGGTATTTTTTAAAGCCCACTTTTATGAAGAATGAAAACATTATTAAAATACCAAATGAAATAGAATTTTCTTTTATTTGTGTTTTAGTTATCAGTTAGATCTTACTGAGGGTTTTTTCCCTTCTTTGTTGCTCTTTCTCTTCCTCTCTGCACAAATATCTCCCCACAGTGTCCCTAAAATGTAATGGGAATCACTTTCTTGCTCAGAGAGGCTGTCTTCTGCTGTTGAGATGTGAACAGCAGTGTACCTGGTGCATAGCTCAGCCTCCTGGTCCAAGAGAAACTTTCCCCAGAGAGGGAAGGGAACTCAGTAAAAGAATTATTTTAAAATTAAACAAAAAAGTCCCCCAAACATAAAAATTACAAGGAGAACAGAGGAAAATGTAAGAGGCTGAAACTGCTCCAACAACTTTCAAAGAGGCTACAACTCCTCAGGCAGGGAAAAAAATGTTTTTACCTCTGCTATGACTTCACTGTCCTCTACTGAGTCCTCCAAGCCTTGGAGAATAAAAGGATCTTGTTTTGACTGAAAGGAGACAGAATCATTATCCAGAATGAAAAAAGCGACTCTTTCCTTTTTTCTCCCTCCTCGTCATTTCCAGTGCCAAGGTTACAAGGATGGAGGTGGCAGCCAGAAAGAGGCAAACTCCAAAAAGAGAGAACAAATTTTATCTATTTTCCACTTCTTTTCCTAGACATATATGGATTATTAATACTAAAGAGTTTTTTCCAATACATTTTAGGTAGCTAGAATTTTTATGTTCTTTTTTGAGATCTACCCTTGGAGCTGCTAGGAATGAGGGAGTTTGATCTGTTTGTGTTTAGGGAATAAACTTGCCACAGATGCTCCAAATCTTCCTTTCAGTTCTTGCAGGTGACAGCTGTAATGGCACTAGAGACTTGCAAATCCTGGCACCCACACAGTCTAGCCATAATTTCGGCTCATAAACCTCTGTAACACATCTCACAAATGAGTGTGCATTCTGGGCTAAAAGAAAACCCTTCTGCCTCCCGTGCCAGCTTGGGCAATACCTCAGACCCCTGCTATAAAAGAAGTGTGGCTCACGTGTTAGCAGCTATAAAACCAAGATCTATATTTAAGATAAAATCTAATTTAGCATCTATGAAATTAAAGCAGACTCTCTTCACAGAGTCTAAAAAGTAGATGTATGGCCAAGTCCAGATCCCTTTGCTGACTGGTGCAAATTCTGGATTAGACAGCAAGAATACACTTATCCCTTGGAACAAAAAAAAAACAAAACTGAAGAAGCCATTCTAGAAATTGTGGTGCTCAAGGAATTAGCTGTAAGCAGAGAAGATGGCAGCATCTGTGGGAGAGAATGCTGCCATAAATAGCAAAATACGGCTTAAAGAGTTGGAAATTATGAAATAGCTTTCTATTACTATTAAGTGGAGAAACAGTTTTTGAGTCAGCCCCGTCAGGAAAAGAACCATCACGAATAACAGTGCTGGCTGACATGATCCTGTGTCATGCTGTGCAGTTAGCATCCAGTTTCTGTAGCTACTTCCTAACTAAAATGGTTTCTAAACAGCAGTGTTTCATTAAACCATAGAATCATCAAGGTTGGAAAAGACCTTTAGCTCACCAAGCCCAACCATCCAGCCAGCACTGCCACTGCAACCCCATAACCACCAAACCATGACCCAGAGCCAGATCCAGATGCCTCTGAAACACCTCCAGGGATGGTGACTCCATCACCTCACTGTGCAACCTATTCTGATGCCTGACCACTCTAACGGTGAGAGAGTTTTTCCTGATATCTCCCAGTCTGATGAAGAAGCAGGCTTTTCTCCCCAGTGTGCTTCACTTTCCCAGCTGGAATGGCTGTAGGTGGTAACTCTGAGCCACACACACTACTGAGTGCTGGCTGTGCCTCACAAAGCCACAGAGAAGGTGGGCAATGTGGTCCTCAAAATGACTGCAAATACACACTGAGTAAATCTAGGAAGTAGATCAGTGCTTCTGGAGGAGGGATTGGAAAAAACCACACTTCACTCTTTGTGTTTTGTTCTCTGTCATAGAGCTGGTCATCTTTTCAGTTCTTTGTTCATATCTCTGCCTCTGACCCAGCTCTCAAAATAGTCCTTAACTGACAATGGGCCTTGCACATCTCTCTTAAAACAAGAGATACACAAAAACTATTGTGAACCTATAGGATGCATTGGCTCAGCCTTTTCTCAGCTGCATTTCACTCCTTTAAATTCAGTTGAAATGAACTTACTTTTAACTTATTTATCTCTATTGTTCTGAACTCTCTACGTACAGGAATAACAGGGCTGCTCCTCATGCAGCTGGAGAGCAACAGACAGTGGAGTGAACCCAAAAAATTCACCTACAAACCCCATGATGTCTTCTCCACTCCCACATTCAGCACACAAATAAGAAGCTTCATTTTTCTGATCCTCATCTGCTTCCCCATCTTCAGTCTGTTTCCCTTTCCCTCCATATGTTGTTTCCATCCTTGTAAAACTGTTTAGTGTATAAAAACAAAAGAAGAAAGCCCAAAAGCCCTATGGCATGGCCCTTCTTCTTTCTTACCATTTTTCTAGTAAACAATCCCTGCTTTTAAAGTGGGAAGTGTTTGTGTTCAGTCCTTTGCTGTTGTTCCTCTGCTCCTGCTGAGATAGTCTGGAGCTGTTCCTTTTGGAGTGGCTTTACTCACAGGCAGAGTGAAGAAATCTGTTAGCTCCATTTAAAGGTGCTCAAGATCCATTTTTGAGGAATAGCTATAGGAAAAGGGAGGATTTTGCTCAATCTTATTCACCACCAGATGAGCTTTTCTTCGCCTCTGTGGCTGGTGGTGAAACTTTGGGAAGAGAACATTGTTCTCTGGAGGAGGGTTCATAACTTAATGTCAGCAGAGTAACTCCACCCTGTCCCCTTTACACCTTGAAGCGAATGCCTTTCCCAGCTTTCACTCTAAGCCTTGGGGAATTGGTGGATACGCACATACATGGCCAAAGCATAGCTTTGAGTGGAAGTGAAAGATGAGGACAAGCAAAGAAATGGACACTCAGACTGCGAGATGTTTTTTAAAGCACGAAGGGTCTATGGCTATCTTTCCATTAAATGCCCTTCGTCACTGGAGGAGCTATTATTAGAACAAGAGTACACAAAGTTTTCTGCGTCCATTACATAAAGGCTGCTAATAAATCTTCTTCAGTTCCTTGCTGGCCCATGCTGTTTCTCATCAGAGCAGTTTGGTTATTGCCATGCTGGTTGTTGACTGGGTCTGACAGTCTACAGTGGCAGTAAAATGCTGCCTGTCTGATGTGGGATCTTTTGGCACTTGCTGTGCAGTTCTGTCCAAGCAAACGTGCAGGCAGCCAATGGAGACTCGCACCCCCTGCCTATGTGGGAGCTCAGATCAAGGGGCAGAACTCCCCCCAGTTTGTATATAAATAGAATTGTATCTAAAATCCCAACACCATTAGCTTACACAAATTATGTATGCCAATCATTCTAAAAATTCTTTCCAAGCAAGCAGATGCTCTATAAATCTAAGAGATAATCAAATACATGTCTTGCAGTCACTTTACACCTTTGGTGACTTCATCAAAATATGCTCTGCCAAAATCCATGACTCTGTCTGTAAATTTTAGCTGTTCCAGGAAGTTTGTGCACCTGATGCAAGGTTACTTTTATTAAACCTCCTGCTTGTTTTAGTTCTTTCTTTTAATTTAGCTAGGGTCAAGAGCGGTGTGTAGGCATTGGAATTAAGCTGAATGTGAAGAATGATCACTACTGGAATGATACATCCTGTATCTTGTTCTTAGCTAGAGGAGTCGATACTTTCCAAAGACACGGGGAAGAGCAAAAGACCATAAACTAATAATTTATTCCTGATATTTCAAATATTTTGAGGATTAAAGATTATGTTCAGTATCACACATTTTTAAGACACAGTGATAATATAAAATTATTCATACATTTTCTTTAGATTTGATTTCTTCTACAGCAAGGCAACTTGTGTTGCACAGCCTTGTTTGCTACTTTCCTACTCTGCTCATATCGCTCAGTCCTTTGTAAAAAGACTAAACACCATCCACAAGCATCAGTGAGGTTGCCTTGTCCCAGCTGCTCTGCAGTTTGCTCCAAGATTTCAGTCTTGCAAGGCTGCCAACTTCCACCCTTAATTTATTCCACCCTCTCTCTGGGATAGGAATACCCCCTAAGGTTATTTATCATCAAAAAGAAGAAAACAGATTTTTGGCATTAGCACAGCCAATGAGACATCCAATACTTTCTGTTTCAAAATTTACTCTGCAAGAAGCCCTCCTGCAGTTTCATACATCCATTCTCAACGCTTTTACAGATGTGCATTTCTTTGAAATTCCTAGTTTTGGAGTATTTTACCAATTTTTTTTTTTAATTTTTATAATTCTTTTGCAGCCATCCCCTTTTCTTGTAGTTTGTTTTGCAGCTTATCAGGCAGTCCTAGATCTGATGCTTTCCTGAAGCTCAGAGAGATAAAATCTATTTCATTTCCGCAGTCTAGCAAAGGGATTCTTGCATCCAGAAGAGCTTTGGAGTGAGTCTGGCAGCACCATTTTTTTTTGCCAATACGTTTCATTTTGTCCTGGTTTGCATTCACATCTGTATCCACCTCCATCATATGAAAAGCTTATTTACAGTCCTGCATATTTCAGGGCTTGCAATAACTACAAATGACTGTTGAGTTCACCATTTTCCCCACACGTTGGCTCTTCAATCAGACCTTTTCAAGAGGATCTCAAGTGACTGAGTAAAGTCCCTGCCTGCCAGAGATGTCCCCAGTTTTGGCAGTCACAATTTGGTGTGCCCACCTTGCCTCAGCCCCACTAGCTGGCTCTTGTGATGGGAGCTGTCCCTGGCAACGCAGGGATCTGCCCCAGCCCCTGGATTCATTATGCACCATCCCAGGGATCAGTGCATTCCTGACTTCCTAGGAAATCACTGGGCAGGTCAGAGAGAGCACTATGCAGATGAACTGCTCAAATCCTTGCAGAAGGATCAGTGAAACAGGGTGGAGGAAGTTATGCAAAACTCTGGCTAGACAGACCCAAAAAAAAGAAAAAACATAAGCCCACGCCCTCTGTCTGGTGATCCCGATGACTGAGCAGCAGTGGAAACACATTTATTTGCCAAAAAGAGCTTCCCTACTCCTTAAAAGGAGCTGTGTGCGCTCATCCCTGTCTTTGTGGTCCTCTTAAGCACTTGCATCTCCAGTGTAAGGAATGAAAAGCTGGTCAAAATTCGTCACTGGAATGAAATGTGAGTTTCCTGCCGTCACTCATCCTTTACCTCTTCCTTTCTCTGTGAATAGATAAGGAGGTGGTTCTCCCCAGAAGGGTTTGTTTGCTTTGTGAGGCATTTCAAGCCGAGTGCCTGGGGCTGTAAGGTTAATGCTGCAGGACAGGGTGTATTGTTTCTCAAGTCAAGTTCTGATTTGTGCAAGAAGGAAAAAAGTCATTTCTCATGCTGCCTTCTCCTCTCGTAAACAGAGATGGTTAGAAGCAGTTTTTTTGCAAAGGTTTTGGTGAGACATGGAAAATGTGCTCTGTTCTCTCTGTTTGCAATCAACCCTCCTCATATTTTTTTCTTCTAATCAGCTATTTTGAAATAAGTCTGATTAGCCTACTCCTAGCACATATTTTGGATTATGGCATTGTAAAATGTTTTATGGTGTGCATGTACTACATACACGATGTATTATTTTCTTAAATCTATCGTGAATTATTTTTTTTCCTTTGGCACTTCCTGTCAGATAAACAGAGATAACTGAATTTGGATGTGAATTTTATGGGTGGAGAGGGAAGGAAAAGAGGAGGTGGAGGGGGAAGGAGCAGCAAATTGTTTTGCAAAGTCTCTGGGCTTGAGCCATGCTTTTGTTTGAAAACATAGATATATACCCAGTGACTGCTAACTTTAAAAATAGCAGAATGGCAATAATCTATGAGAAGGCCTAAGCTATAGGTCATGTAGCTATTAATGAAAAGCACCTATGGCTCCCAAGTATCATTTGCCACATGTTGGATTCATGTCTCAGCCCCAAATGTTTGTGGGATGAGGAAAACCAGCCCATAGAGGGTAATCTGGTAATTTTTGTCTGTGCCTCTGTCTTCAGAGAAAATTGCCATAATCTGCTGACTAGTCCAGTGAGAAACAAGCTGAGGTTAGGAGAGCATTGATGCCCCATTAGCACAGGCATGGGAGCAGGCTGGGGTGGGGGGAGGAACAGGCCCATGCTTAGGATGTGGGTTGTGCCCCGTGGAGAGAAGCCTTTTGACATTTTCCCCTGCTGGGCTAGGAGTGGTGGAAACCCTGCCCACAAAAGAGAGGTGGAAATATTTTTAAAGCTGCTGGTACTTGCACTTCCCCGGATTATTCACATACTGCAAGGATGAATGCAGAAACACTTGCAAGTTACTCAGCCACTACGGTGTTGCAAGCTATATGAGGTAATAGAGAAATATTCCATTCATTTCCAGGGACCAGCTCACTGGCCCTTTTCCAGCAGCACTGTAAACTTGTAAAACTGATGGATCAGTTTCCCAAGGGTCTTTATTACCAGGACTTCTGACTTCTCAGCAACTGGAATAGCCTTGTAAACTATTCAGAACATGCAAGATGCTTAAAATAAGCTTGCAATTAGTGTTCCCGAGGGTTTTGTGCTGGACTTCTTTTCCCAAAGACTCTTTTCTGTCATATTTAGCACAGGAGAATTCGATGAGGCTCTCTTGGGGCTTATCTCTGTCAACAGGAAAAGGGCACTTCTAGATGAAATTAAGTGCTACTGCTCCCTTCCTCACAGGCAAAAAACAGTGCAATGACTAAGTTATGTCTCCAAACGGTTTAAAGAATTCCAAACATTGGGATGACTTGGCTTCCAACGGGGCTTAGCACAAATATGTGTATAACTGAATTTCAAATGTAGTTCTGCACGTGAATTAAACTCTGTGAAACACCATTACTTTGATTTTTGCCATATAAAATAGGAATTGGTGTGTGCCTCGTGTCCCTCAGCTGTCCTACTTTGATACCCCCATCCCTCTGTGCCATTAAGGCAACCACTTCCTGAGTGAAACCGTCTTCTATTTGCTGACACCTGGAGCACAGACCAGGTACATTATCATTCCACATCTGATACTGGATTCGTCTTCTTGAAGGTTGTCTTCAGAGGCATTCTGTTTTTGAAAGTTCAAACAATATCTAGGCATCTAATTATAACATATATGATATATATATATATAATGTAGAATATTATATAAATGCATATATATGATATATGATATACTGGTAACACTTTTTTTTTTCACTATAAAGGAAAAAAAATCAAAATTGCCCATGCACACTTGTGGACAATAAAAGCTGTGAGCTGTAACCTTCCCCTTCAGTTTCAGGCAAACAAAAATAAAACAGGAGCA
>VZTZ01034630.1:63731-276570 GCA_013400955.1 Drymodes brunneopygia
TGTGGGAGCGCCGGGAGCCGAGACCGAGCGCTCCTGGCGGTGTCTGCTCCCCAGCCTGCGGTGGCCGTGGCGCTCCTTGTCCCGGGAGGTGGGCAAAGAGGGTGTCGAGGTGTCCGGGGGCTTGTGCTGGCGCTGCCCATACCTCTCCTCCGGCACAGCCGCCCCGGGGCAGGCAGGCCCCGCTGGGGCTGCGGCTCCGTGCCCCGGCCGGCAGCGCTGCGGGCCGGCGCTCCTGCCGCGGATTTGAAATTCCCCCTTCCAGACGCAGGTCCACCAAGCGTTTGATCGTCTAAAGGAAAGTTGCACAATTTCACCCTTAGCTGGTTTGTTTGCTCAATGCTCCCCACGTGAAGCAAAGTTGTTAGTTTTCAGTGTTTTCATTTAGCTCTTGACCTGGCAAATTTTAAGAACTTTTTTTTAAAATAAAACTTGGAGTGGGTTTTCTTAGTTTGCCGTTCCTTCCTGGTGTAATTGTCAGGCTAGAGATGCCGACATATCAGGATTATGGGGGTGAGAAAGGAAAGATGAGTGATGCTGAGTGGGATGCACGGTATTTCAGGGTGCAGTCTCTTCCCTCCTATTTCTAGTTGCTACACATGAAAAAGAATGGTATCAATTCTAATAGAATTGAATCTTTTTCCTGGGTCTGTAATTGTAACTAGATGTTGCTCAGTTAAAAAAAAAAAAAGCTACACAAGTGCTTTAATTGCAATTGACAGGTAAAGTCTCCTCGCCTCTGAGGAACAATTGCACCGTGTGCTGGTCACTCAAAGTGGTTTGCTTTTCTGCAGTCTCATAATTTACAGTGACCTGTCACTGCAGTGGATTTCATTTAGCGGGAGTGAAAAGAATTTGTGTTTTTATGCAGAAAGAAACCTGTGACTAATTCAGATCCTCTTTTTAGAAGAATTCTGTGCACAGGGCAATTAAACAGCTTAGTTCTCGCTTTAGTGGTGAGCAAGCTCTCTAAGAGTCCTAGCTCAAACTTGGCGGGGGCTTTTCTTCGCCTTTAGCCACAGGAGAGCTCAGTCTTGTGTATTTCCCCTTCTGTGGATCGGTGCTTGTTGAGGCTTTTAAGAGTGGGTTGGGTCAGAGCTGCCCCTTTGCTGGATGCCAGCAGGTTGGGAATGGCCCAGTTACCCAGGCATCTCTGGTACAAGCTCCAAATTCTGCTTCTTAATATATAGATCTTGTGCTGCCTAATGCCAGTAGCCCTGCTCTGGTCACCTGAGTGGCCGTCGGTGTGAATGAAGTTCAGTGTTTGATTTAGAAACAAGTCTGAGCAGCGGATCTCTGCTGCTCTGGGAGGTGAACCCAAAAACGTGCGCTGGGGATGGCTCTCTTGGGGAGTGACATCCCTGCACCGATGGGGGCTGTGCGAGAGCCCTGCTCTCATTGTCCCTGTGGGTGGGCTGCATTTGGACAAATCCACACTCCAGGAAACTAACGCGCACCCCCTGCAGTGTACGAGCAGCTAAAACTGGGCTTTTCAGAGTTTGGTGGGGTTTGCAGCCGCCTGCTGCTGCTCGGCTGAAGGTCCACCTTAAATGTCCCTATATGAGTATGGAATCTGGCTGTGCCCCGGTGTAGTCTTACACCAGCCCGCCCTGGTGTGCTCCTGCCGGGCTTCAACTCTACAAAAATAGACGGCATCCACTACCTAAGATGTCATTGTAACATTACTTATCTGAGGTGGAACCGAAGCCCTTATCTTTGACGCTGAACAGCGCTTAAGTATCTCAGTTGCCTTTTAAAGGTAATTTGTTGCCCGCATTTGTGGAGAGGGAAATGCTTGGGTTTGCTTCCTCAGCACTGAGCCGTGGCTGTGGATATTTTGCTTTAGTTCACAGCTTTCATTTTGAGGGTTGGTTTTAATATCTGTCTCGTCTGTGACATTGTTCTGCCACTATTAAGCTATGCTATAAAAATAAAAAAGTCACAGGGATTTTATTTTCTTCTGATTAACTGCAAAGTTTTGATGCTTTGACATTGTTGTGTTTAGAAATAAGCTTTGAGCTGATGACATGGCAGCATATGATATTAATTTTGTTAGAAGTGAATGTGCCAGTAGTACTGAAGTCTTCCATACTTCAGTTTAAGGGATGCTATCAATTCATGCTTGTCTCAGTATTACCTTTTTTAAGCTGAGCTTTAATGCTGGTTGTTTTTACCCCCACTGTTCCACACAGTGTTCTGTTAGTAAAAAGTTGTTGTCAAACATTTTGGCACCAGCAGTTCTCCAAGTTCTGTTTCTTCCTAAGCTATGGAAGGAAACAACACATGAGGAATAAAAGCACAAGTCATGACAAACCTGGTGTGGGGTTTTTGGCTATTTTGGGGGGAGGGGAATACAGCCAAAGAAAGAAGGCTTTCAAAATTGCAGACAATGCCTTTTGTTTTTATCATCTTTAAATTAAAACTCTAATCCTCTTCTGCAGGCATCAGTTCTTTGGATTTGGTCCTTGAATACTAAACATCATGAGCAACTACAGCGTGTCTTTGGTTGGGCCAGCTCCCTGGGGTTTCAGGCTTCAAGGGGGCAAGGACTTCAATGTGCCTCTGTCTATCTCTCGAGTAAGTGCATTTGCTTCTTTTCCTGCATGTGGATATCTGTTATGCTGTGGCCAAGCCACAACCTTCAGACAAAGCCATTAATTACAGACACTGGAGCTCAACTTGCCCTGTGGCATGGAGGACTGTCGGGTCGAGGAGGGAGGGATAGAGAGGGGAAAATAAATCTATTGTATGAAGGCTCCAAGAAAATTAGCTTAGGACGGACTTGTTCATTTGAAACGGCTGTTTTATCTGCATTTGTTTATTCAAATAACAAAAGAATCTACCTTGAATTCCCTTCCCTGCTTCCATCCAGAAACCAGAGATGCAGAGGTTGGAGGCTGACAGGAAACAAGCAATTTACTTTGCTGGGCTGAGCCTGTGCATTTCAAATGGGAAGCAGTGGGGAAAAATCACTCTTGTTACCCTTGGTTATTCAGCAGCTCTTAGCTGCTTGAGGATCTTGTGGTGTCTGTTATTACAAATCCTACCATTTGTAATAAAAAGGTACTTAAATGGCAGTAGTTGCAAATAGCAGTTCATCAATATGTGCCTGAGTGAATGTGCCAGTTTCTCATGAGTGTTTTATAGAGTATGTTCTCTGATCTGGTATTCAAACGATTTGAGGAACTAAGTCAAAACAAATATGATCTTTGTACCCAGCACTGTCTAACTAGTTTCCTACGTTAAAACTGTGTTTTCAGAGAAGGCTTGTCTTTCAGTGTGGGAAGAGTTTCAAAGCCTTTTTCAGATGGCTGAAGCACTTTGCACATAAAATACAGGGACAAACTTTGCAGTATTGAATTTCTAGGATCACTGGAAATCTCTGAGTGGAGGGACTGGCTTTTGATGGCTCTGTACCCTGACACCTTTAAATCTGATTAGCCATGTGGAATGATTTATACACAAATGGCCCCTTCTCTGTCAACAGCTCTCCTCTCCCTCACGCATTTTCGTGGAGTTTAGTGACAAAGATGAATTATTTTTCACACCTGTTGGGACTGCAGAATTGATACTGCCCTGGGAGATGGAGCAGGTTTCTATTTGGGTTTATGCATCATGGTGATATTTTTAGCTAATCTTAACTAGTGTTTCAAACCCTTCCAGTTCATTTAGTCTTGGCTTATCTTATCCGCTGGTGGATTATGCTGGTGAAATTAAAGTACAATTTGGCTCTGAAAAATTCTTTTTATATGGCTACAGTAGCCTGGAGAGCTGTAGAAATACCTGTGTACTGATTAGGACAGTTAATATTGGAGACAAAATAGGGTTGCAAAGCAGTTTATTCACAGATTCCAGGGAGTTTGAAGCTGAACTGTATTTCAGTTTCTTGTTCAGTAGCTGGGTACTTGTACACTAATGAGAAATTTGAATGGGGGATGTGGATAGCACTCTAGTGTTTTGATGGTACAAGAGCTTTCATGACAAGGATTTACAAAAGCTTGCCTGCGCAGAGTCCTCCTGCGTGATGCTGACGAGCACTATAGGCAGTAAGCCATGCGAAACAACCAGCTTCAGGAAAGGGTAATACTTTTTTTGTAGAGGCCTCTGCTATCCTGGAGATCTAGAGTGCAGTTCTGCTGTAAGCAGGCCTTCCTATCTAAAAGAGGAAACATGTTGGAATTAGCCTAGACTACAACTTTATTGCAGGAATCAAATGTACTGTCCCACAGAGTAGCCTGGAGGAATTGTCCTAAAGAGCTACCTATAAAAGCCTCAGTTATGGGATTCCCTAATGACAAATGTCAGTGCCCACAAGAGCAGAACATAATGAAAGACAGGGACTGGTGTGGTTTTGGAACTTTAATTTGTGCCTGGGCGGGGAAGCACAGTCTCCACTATTATACCTCAGCACCACTCCTCAGCTGTGCTGTTTCTTCCTTCTGTTCTTTATGCAGTTAAGAGTATGCAAGTATTAGACAACCTGGTGCCCTTTTCTTTATTTTCCCCCCTCCTTTGGATCAAAAAAAGAGCTTAGTTCTGGTATGCCAATCCAGCTTTGGCACGATAGTTTTTACTGGAAGAATTCAACACCCGTGTTCCTGGTATGCTAGAACAGTGTGTACAATTCACCCCCCCAAGCCCTTCTTTTCCTGATGCAGCATAAATTCCTTCCTGTATCTGAAGGCTGCTAATTAAATTATTTTAGCAAAACAGTAATGAGACAGCACAATTATGTTCCTTGGCAAGGAGGATTCTTTGGTTTTATTTTGTTTTTAATTTGTCTCTAAATGCTGAAGATGAATGCTGGGCTGCTGAGGGCTGATTTCCTGCTTAGGTTTAAACTCCTTGAAATTAAGTTTAAATAAAGTGTCGTTTATGAAGCACAGAAAATACTCTGGTTTCCAAAGCTGTTTATCTGAAAAGTTAATCTCTTCACTAATGATTTGAACAAATTAAGATCTCACAGTTCCTTGGAGAAAGTTCTTAGGAAGTCACTTGAGTTTGTACAGGATACAGTTTAAATGGGCGTGTACCTTGTTGCCTCTGTAGGGTAAAATGAGCCTGTTTTGTGCCCTTCAGTTGAAATTCTTATGGTCAGCTAAGGTTAATATTAGTGCAGGGGAAGCATTTGATTTCGCATAAATTAGTATATTGCAGGCTAGTCAGAACATCATAACCAATAGCAACAATTATTGCGGGGTTGTGTCAGTCACTTTATATAACTGAGTGCTGTAATGTTGCTGTGTTTAACTATACATTTCATGGGAGGTAATAAATGTGATGTTGGGGTTGCTGTGATGAGATGGTTATTACATTTATCAGTGTAAGTGTAAGCTCTATATGCACATAATTACATATACATGCATGGCATATGTACATTTAGTATATATGTCCATACAACACAAACGCATGCAGAACTTGTTATGTGAACTTGTATCTGGCTGGACTTCAACAGGGTGGCTTTTCCCAGTCCTCCTCCCTGCCTGGTGAAGGCACTTGTCTGAGCCCTGCAGAGTGCCAGTGCACAGGTCAGGAATTTAACACCGGGAAGCTGATGTGGGGTGGGAGCAATGGTGGGACTGTGATGGGTGGTGTGGTTCCCATGAAGGAAGGGCCTGTGGGAAGGAAGTTGCTCTGAAAGTAATAAGGGATAAAGGGTGGGTTGAGGTTTATTAACAGCCAAGTGCTAAAGTGGCTCAGGCTGCCACATGTAAGTGTACTGTAGGGCTTCCAGGTAGTTAATTCTGAGGTGGCACTTGTGTAACAAGAGACTGCAATTGTGAGCAGTTAGCCTGCAGTGAAGAAGGCAGAAATTACAAGAGCCCAGGTGTGCAAACTTAGATTCTTGTGAGTTGCTGTTCTTACTGTTTCCTCATGGCAGAGTATTTTAATTAAGGAAGCAACTGTTCTCCTCCTTATTCCTTCAAGACCTATGCTATAATGCAAAAATTAAAAAGAAAAAGGACAGCTAGAGGAGATGAGCTTTGTTTGCACAAGAGTTTATTCTCATTCAGTAGAAGAAACAAATGCGATTTTGGAAACTAAGTGCTCCAACATGCTGCTAGGTAGGATTCATGAAGTGGCTCTTGGGTATACTAAATACTATATTAATGTGATTTGGGGTTAATCATATCTACAACGTGATCTGTGTTATTTAGGTGTCACACAGTAGGTTTTAAAACTATCCATATTTTTTTGGACTTTGAAATAAAATTGTATTTGCTTTACTTTTTTGGGAGTTGGTTGGTTCCCCATGCTTCATTAACATAACCAGAATAATCTCATAACATAAGCATGACTAACAGTAGAACTGCCAAAAGTACTGTCCTCTGCAGATTGACATAAATGGTATGTAGTATTGATTGGTTGGGATGACCTGTGAGAGGTTTGGATACTTGTTCCAAATGGGTGCCTGACATGTTAGTAGCTTATCAAAATTTTTGTGATGTAGTCTCTAAAAGGTGCTTCTCTCTGTTTCATGGCAATATTTACTACTAGAAACAAGGAAATACTCAAGCAAAGCTATAGTTCGAAGAGTAATATAGTCTATAGGCAATATATATATGCCCTCCCACCTAATGCAAATACATTGGATGTTTTCCTGTGTTTAAAAGTTATTCATTTGTTGAATCCTGGTGATAAGTTTAGTTATTGTCTTTCAGAAGATGTTTTGCCAGTTGTTTTTCGCTTGCTGGAGGAATTAAATGGAATACAGTCATGTTGAAATGCTTGACCTGACTGACAGCTCTGTTTTTCTACTGCGGCTTCTTTCTGTGTGTTTCCCACATTGCCAGCTTCTTTCTGCTTCACTGATCACTTTTCTTCTTCAAAATAGCCAAAACAAACAAACACCACTCCCTCCTCAGAAATAAACCTTTGGTTTTGCAGTTTTTTCAGTTTTCGTTATTTTGACTTTTCTGTGTTGAAATTGCAAGCTTACAGTTGATGGAAGACTCATGATAATAAATCTGTTGGCAAGAAGTACCCTCAAGTAGTAGGTGGAAGAGCAGCCCACCTTGGGATGAAGTAGGGGATGCAAGTATAGCATGTCAGCTGCTCAGTATTCATCCCACACGAGCATCCTGATGTTCTTAATGCTGATATTGGGAGGTCATTAATATGTGTGAAAATAGTGAGAAGACAATAAAGGAAAATGATGTTTTGAATGGACCTAGAACGTGTCAACTTTGACTGACTAGAGTCTGGCTGAGCCTCCTGCCCTTGTGTTTGTGTGAATTATTTTATTAAGCCATATGTGTTATTTCCAGTAAAACAGAGTTTTGTGTAAGTATGAAATAAGTTGTTTTAATGGAGGGCTGGGGAAATTGTCTTTCAAGGAGGTATGTGAATAGCAGAGAAACATTAGAACTGCTGGCCTGGCCAGTGATAATTGTGTCAGTAACTTTATGCTTGATCCTGGAAGCTACCGAGAGCTCCTAACTAAACCCTAACTGGCAGCTGCTGGCATTGCTGTGCTGAGTTGATTTGTTACTGAGTTGTGATGGTTTGCACAAAATAGAGCTGAAGGTGAGTCCCACCAGTGCTGCTGAGGTGGGTTGGGAACTGGCTGAATGGCAGAGCCCAGAGGGTTGTGATCAATGGCACAGAGTCTAATTAGAGGCCTGTAGCCAGTGGTGTTCCCCAGGAGTCAATCCTGGGTCCAGTCTTGTTAAACCTATTCATCAGTGACCTGGATGTCCCCTCAGCAATTTTGCTGATGGTAGAAAACTGGGAAGAGTGGCTGACACACCAGAAGGCTGTGCTGCCATTCAGTGAGATCTGGTCAGGCTGGAGCGTTGGGCAGAGAGGAACATAATGAAGTTCAACAGAACACAAATGCAGGGCCCTACACCTGGGGAAGAACAACCCTGTACACCAGCACAGGCTGGGGGCTGGTCTGCTGAAGAGCAGCTCTGCTGAGAAGGACCTGAAGGTCCTGGAGGACAACAAACTGTCCGTGAGCCAGCAGCGTGTCTTGGTGGCCAAGAAGGTCAGCGGTATCTTGGGGTCCATTAGGAAGAGAAAGGTGATCCTGCCTCTGTACTCAGACCTGGTGAGGCTGCATCTGGAGTGCTGTGTCCAGTTCTGGGCTCCTCAGTGCAAGAAAATATTGGGGAGGTCCAACAAAGGGCTGTGAAGATGAGTCAGGGACTGGAGCATCTCTTCTATGAGGAAAGCCTGAGAGAGCTGAATGTGGAGAAGACATAGCCTGTGCCCGGGTCAAGGGACAACGGACACAAACTGAAATACAGGAAGCTCCATCTGAATATGAGGAAAAACCTCTTTATTTCAAGGGTGACAAAGCATTGGAACAGGCTGACGAGACAGGTTGTAGAGTCTTCTTCTCTGGAAATATTCAAAACCTACCTGGACACAGTCCTGTGCTAGCTGCCATAAGTTATTCTGCTTTAGCAGCAGGGGTGAAACAGATGCTTTCCAGACATCCCTTCTAATCCCAACCTTTCTGTAATCCTCTAACTTCCTGGCACAGGTCAGAGGTGCTGTCAGACATCACAGCACGTACCTGCTGATGCTGCTCCTGGGGCAGCAGATGCTGTATTTTACAGGAGCTATCAATGCTTATGAAATGAATGGGATTTGCCAAGCTACCAAGCAAGAAGTGTTATTCTCTTCTGTTTAATTCTGTTTACAAGATGTGGTTTACTGAAAAGTATACTGAGAATGACAAATGAGCCATCAGTGCCAAAGTCTACATCCTCTACACATGGAGTCCTGAAGAGCAGAGGTTTTCCTTTGGATAATTACAAAGTTCCCAGCTGCACAAGTGGTTTAATATGAGCAAGTGTTCTGAAAGCCCTAAGAGTGCTGGTCCGTGCTTCAGAGTTTACATAGTTGCAAGCAACAGTCTTCAGAGAGCTCCTCAGTTTAACTTAAAGATGGGAAGAGAGATCAGTTGGTACGGATGTAATTTCCCATCTGCTTCTTTTCTCACTGTGGTTTAGATTCTTTGTGCTGAAAACTGGGAAAAGGGCTGTTTCCTCTGACCATTTGTTTTCCTTCCCTTGTCTATTCTGCTGTGCAGTTTAAAGAATGACAGACCTGCACTGGTGTGTGGGCTTGGGAAGAAGGGAGGGCTTGGGGGAGGAGAGGTGTAAGAAAAGTGTCTGCATTTTGTTCTGTTTGTGACCTTATTTGTTAGACAGGCTCTTCAGACTGAGTAGGAAGGTATCTTTTAAAAAATAGTTTCTCTGCTGATGTCATTCCACCAAAAGTGAAGCTGGCTGTTCTGGGACAGAAAGGAACGAAAGAGCTCGTAGCTGAGGGATGTCTGATGTGATGTGTGAGCACATTCTTTTTACATTAAAAAATGCTGGTTCTTCTTTTTTCCCTTACAAGTGGCAGTTTAGTTACAGTATGAGGAGTATAAGCTAAATATTTCGTGATGGAAAAACTAAAGTATTTGTTTGCAGTGTCTACTTCTCAAAGACAGATGTAGTGAAAAAATAAACTCTGATTAGATGTTCAGAGCAGATGCAAAATTGGCAGTCCTTCCAGAGGCCAAAAGACAGGAGCATTTATTGAATAGTGACTGCAAAATATTAGGCGTGTTTTCTTTGCAAGTATCTCGCCCTGGAGGCCTGACAGCTTCTGTCGACTTCTCCACCATTTGGAGATGCTATTTTTAGTGTGACTGTTTTTCTCATTATTCATTGGCCGATGGCTATCAAAAGGCATTGTGAGAAGAGACATGGTGTTGAAAGGTTTGTTTGTTTGGCTTTGGTATGGAGCCAGGAGATAACATTGTTGGCTTTTTTCAAAAAAAATTATTTGTTTTGACTTTTTAAGAACAGATTTCATATGTTACCAATATAAGGGAAAGTGTGAGAGAAAACTGTCTCTCATATGCCTAAGGCAGTGGAAATGTGGGAAAGGTGATACTCTTCCTGCCAGTGGTCATAAAAAATGAAAATTGAGGCTGAGGTTAGTTTGAGCAAATATGAGGAACAGAATCATTGAATCATTTAGGTTAGAAAAGTCCTATAAGGTCATTGAGTCCAACCACTAACTCAGCACTGGCAAGTCCACCACTAAACCATGTCCTGAAGTGCCACATCTTTTAAATGTCTCCAAGGATGGTGACTTAACCACTTTCTTGGGCATCCTGTTCCAATGCTTAATAACCCTTTTGGTGAAGAATTTTCCTTATATGTGATGTAAACCTCCCTTGGCACAACTTGAGGCCATTTCTTTTTGTCCAGCTTGTTTGTTGGGAGAAGCTGACCCTCACCTTACTACAGCCTCCTTTCAGGTAGCTGTAGGGAGCAATAAGGTCCCCCTGAGCTTTTCTTTCCTCCAGGTTAAACACCCCCAGCTCCCTTTGCTGCTCCCCATGAGACTTGTGCTCCAGACCCTTCATCAGTTCCCTTGCCTTTTTCTGGACATTCTCCAGCACCTCAATGTCTTTCTTGTTGTGAGGGGCCCGAAACTGAGTGCAAGATTTGAGGTGTGGCCCCACCAGTCATGAATAGAGGGGTACAATCCCTTCCTTGGTCCTGCTGGCCACGCTGTTTCTGACACAAGCCAGGATCCTGTTGGCCTTCTTGGCCACCTGAGCACATGCTGACTCATGTTCAGATGCTGTCAACCAGCACCCCCAGGTCCTTTCCACTGGGCCATTTTCCAGCCTCTCTGCCCCAAGCCCATTGCACTTCATGGGGTTGTTGTGACTCAAGTGCAGGACGCGGCACTTTGCCTTGTTGAACCTCATACAGTTGGCCTCAGCCCATTGTTCCATTGAGTTTGTTTGCTTCTACAGGTGGCTTTTACAAGAACAGAGACAGAACGGGCAGAGGCCACTGCTAAGGCCAGTGTTACAGGAGTTTAAATGATTCAGGTCTTCAGGACAGTAACAGCAGTGAAAATATGACAGAAGTACCTCTTCAGGTTTGCTTGCTATATGAGGTCCTCAAGCTGAATTTGCAGAGAGAGGTACTGTCTTTTCCTAGAAGAGCTGAAATGGGCTCCCTCCCTCTTTTCCCATTTATCTCCTTTCATTACTCATCTTCCAACACTGTCAGTTATTCGGGTGGTGTCCCACATGCAGCAGCTTTTCATCTTTTGTCACTTCAAGACACCAGTGCAGTTTCATGTAGTCGCTTGGGTTTGCTATCCCAAGTAGAGAGGTAACAGGGGGGCAAAACAGCGAGCTGTAAGTTGATGGCCATATCATGATACACACCCTTAAAGCAGATTTAATAAGTGCTGCACTGAAAACTGTAATTTACACCAAAACTACTGACTAAGCAGCCACAGAGCACAAAGACTTGAAGGTCATAAAATTTCAAGTGGAATAGTCCATAATATTTTACCGCTATGGATTAGTATTACAGGTTTTTTTCTCATTTTGGGTTACTCTTTTATTGAGAACCTCAGCTTAAACAGTTAAGCTTAGTAGAAGTAAAAGCAGGAGACAGTTGAAAGTATTTGAACGAATGAACTCTTGCAACTGCTGTCAGCTGTGCCTGCAGCAAAGCCCTAAAGTAAAATGTAATGCCTTGTGTGAAGTCCCATAGGCTAAAAAGTGGATCTTGCCAGGTCTCTGGTAGTCCTGTTGGAAAGGTCAAATGGTTTGCATGTTAACTGGATATGAAAGAAGTTTGACTTATCCTGGGCTATATTAAGGAATGATCTAACACAGTATCTAGTTTTTTCCCTAACAAGTAATAGAACAATGTGAAGTACTTACTATGGGAAGGCAACAGAAACTTTTAATTTGTGTTAATTATTTCATAATTCTTTTGAAGACTTGACCAGTGATTTAGATGCTAAACCTGGATTAATGTAGAGTGCATCAATTTCAGGAGGGGAAGACTCCCTGTTGGTTCAGCTTCTGTATTTATGAATGTAATTGGATGGTGTTTAGTTATTCTTGCACCCAAAATTTATTCAGGATGTGGAGAAAATGATTGAAGTGTCTGTAAGTGTGATGCTGTATTGGTAGGAATATAATTTGAGATTTTTAAAAAGGAATTCTATAGAGCCAAGGCAAAATGCTGTAAATAGAAAAAATGCAGACATAAAGTTGTATTTTTGTTATTAAAAAGATTATATCACTTTGGTGGAAACTCTAGCTATAGAACATTTTGTTCAGAACCCTTAAAAAAAAAGCAGCTTTGCTGTGCAAAATCTCCCTCTGCCAGGCAGAGCAGCTCTCAAAGTTTATAGTGCATCTGCTATTAAAGATTTTTCTTTTTGATGTGCATCATATACATGACAAGCCAGGTGCAGTTTTGAGTCCAGTGCTGCCAGTGTTTTCTACCTCTTCTCTTTGTGGTTCTAGACTTTGCATTAAATTCTGAAAAACATGGAGTGGCAGATTCATGGGATTGTTTGTCTTCAACTTGCTTGTGTATCTGAGCAATACCTGCTGTGCTGTTCTAATTTTCTTTACCTAATGCCTTTAAAAGGAGGGACAAAATCAAAGAAAAGCAAACAAAAAATCAGTGGAGATTTACAAACCACAGAGCTTGTGGAAGTAGGATTGGGCTTGCTTTTATTAGACTGATAGGGAAATGGAAGGCTTGTAAAACTTTAAACATCAAAGATGTCTTGATAAATTCATAAATCACAGAATGGGTCAGGTTGGGTCAGCCACAGCGTGTCAGCTGGTCCAACCTCCCTGCTCAAGCAGGGTCATCCCAGAGCACATGGCACAGGATTGTGTCCAGGTGGTTCTTGGGTATCTCCAGTGACAGAGACTCCACAGCCCCTCTGGGCAATCTGTTCCTGTGCTTGGTAACCCACACAGGAGAGAAGTTCTTCCTCATATTCATGTGGCACTTCCTGTGCAACAGTTTCTGACGTTGATGAGATCCCCTCTTGGTTGTCTCTACTTGAGCCATGACTTGATCAAGTGTAATGTACGCAGTCATCAGGGGCCACAATCAGCCTTGCCAAGGAAGCAGTAATGGTTGGAGAGCTTTGCATGCTACCTGGCAGCCTGAGTTCCTGTTTTCTTTAAATCTTTCCTGAATGCAGAGAGGTGTGAGGAAGCCCCCCTGCCCCCCTGATATTGGCAGTCTCAAAAGTGGGAATAAACTCATGTAGTACCAAATAGTCCTCTTGGATGTGAATTGGCCCCCACGCCTGTCAGTGGTAATCACTGGCTGAAGAAAGTTGGCAGAAGAAAACCTGTGCTTGCATTTTCACTGCGGAGCTCAAGGCCAACTCCACAGCTGAAACTCTTCCTCCATCAGTGCCCTAAGCAGGGATAGTAGGTGGGACTGGTGCAGCAGAGGTTCTCTCAGCCCATCAGGTTTGGCCATGGGAACTGGGTCTGCTGGCACAGTGGTGGCAGATACCTGGGGACAGTAAACGCTAGAAGTGCTGAAGCCAGGCTTGCTAGGACGTGTCTGTCAGCGTACTAAGCTGTGAAAACTGCCACTGAATGCTTATTAAGTAACAACTTCTGTCAGCTATGAATACATTCTATTCTCTCCACTTTCCAGCTGTCGTGTTTTGGCAGCTGGCTAGAATCAAAAGTCATCATAGCAGGGGCTTACATGAATCTTCTTTAAGAGCATAATTTGTAAATTAAATTAGTTTGGTATTGTGCAGATCGATTGTAATCCTGTAGATGCTAAGAACCCAAGCCTTGGCACTGGAAAAACACTAAAGGAAAAGTGCAATTGTGGGCATATAAGATGGCTCTTGCATAAGACTCAGCCTGTGTTGATGTACATCACGACTCAGCACCCTGCGGTTTTGGTTCTTCAGACTGTTGTTACCAGGAAAAAAGAAGCACAGACTTGCTTGTCTGTGACCTTTCCCAGGCAACTTTCAACTTTGTCTCAAAGATGCCTAAGACAGTGACTGTTAGCCTAGGAGAACTGGCTAGCAGAGATGTTTGTATGGCATCCAGAGAGCTCAAATACAAATAGGTCTTTGACCAAACAGTCAAACTCCATTGGTAAATCAAGTGCTTTAGTAGTGCTACCTCTTGCTCTGGAAATATTGTAGAGATGCTCCATCCCCTGCTCTCTTTGCAGTATGCAATTATTGCATAAGTTGTAATTTTTAAGCTACAGGTTACTATTCTCGGAGCATGTCCTTTTTTGGGTAGTTTTACAAAATTGCTGCTTCTGGAGCACTGGTTAAATAATTCAGCTTATGAACAAAATACAGATGAGTAGGGTTTTTTTGACTGAAAGAATAAATTTTGTGTAAATGTCTAGAAATGCAATTCACTTGCAATGTCAAAACCTAAAGATGGTTTCCATGAGGTGTGCACTTAAAGCTTGGAGGCTTGAATTCTTGTAATATCTCTCTGGATATAGTATCACCATCCCTCTTATGTCAGAGGGAATGTGATACTCTCTGGCCAGTAGAGGAGCTCCTCTGTAGGAGTATTTTCTTCCATTGACACATCTCCACTTCAGCTTTAAAATGTAGAAACTGCTGATCATTGAAACTTAAAATTACATTAATTTGTTTTGATATCTGAGCTGATGAAAACTGCTGCTATTGCAGTTGACAGCCCAGATCAGTTTATACCTCTGTCCTGGATGGTGTGGGGTGAAATAACTGGAAATTGCTCACAGGAAACTCTGATTACAGCAGTCAAAGGAAGGATTTAGGGCAAACCAGTTGCTGCTGATGCTTTACTTTGTAACCTCCTGCCACTGTGGAAGGCTAGACTGCTGGGGTGTTCTCCCACTGCTTCGTCCTTCCAAATGTAAGGCACACTTCTGGCATTGGGATGGAGGCAGATGGGTGCAAGTGCAGGATTTTGGATGTGTAGTCATTGATGTCAGCTGGTTCCTGACCTCATCAACAGGATGGAGTGGCTCCAATGCTTCTGGTAACTCTGAATGCCTCCCCTGTCACTTGTTCACTCTGTACTATTTTTTTCTTATTCGCATGTCCTAGTTTTGCCATTCCTACTTTCTACATTCCATTTCAGAATTTCATTTCTTATTTTCCTGTCCTGCTTTGCCCTGATGATGATTACCTAGTCAGTCTCTATTCTGCAGCAGGGACTCATTCCCTTGACTCATTCTGTATGACTTGGAAGGGGGGCTGGATATGGGAGATAAGAGGGAATTCCTCATGAAGAAAATGAAGTAAAGGGAGTAAGGGGATAAAGATGAGCATAGTGGAATGTGTAGCTGCTGTGCTTCTGGAGAAGCACACACTTGAGAGGGGTGGCATGCAAATAGTTTAGACTTAAATGCAATGACATTTAAGTAATATTAGTGTCAATTCTAGGAAATATAGTGCGTAACAAGGGGCATTATGAATTAGGAAATAACCTCACTTCAGTATTTAAGATAGCAAACCACTCAAATGGAATCAGAGTTGGTTTTCTAGTGCCATTTTTTTCAGTTTCTGCTGAATAGGTTTGAGTCTTTTAGTTTGTTGCCTATTTTATCACAAAGAGAAAGGTAGCTTTGCAAGAACATAATTTGTACTGCCTTTAACTTTTGTCCTTCTTTTCTTAGCCTGAAGACCTGTGTCTTACTGCTGAAGTAAGTCCACCAGGGGTTTTTGCCCTTAGTTAAGAGAAATGCTGTTCAGAAACCATTATTACTTGTGGCACTAACAAGGTTTAGGATTCAAGAAGCATACAAAGGGGTGGAATAAAAGGAATAAGAGCTAGGTACTAAAAAATATCACAAGCTAAAAAACTTAAAAAACTAGTGAATGAATAGTAGGTTGGTCAGAGCTCCAAGTGACAAATGGAAAGAGTTTTGGACTCTGTATAGTAGATGGTGTAAATAGTTGTAGGGATAACTTGTCTCTGGTTTGAATTGCATTAGCATGGCATTGTAAGTCTGTAACCATCCTTTTCCTTCCCATTTTTCCTTACTGTGTCAGTCCTTGCCAGAGTGTAGTACGTCCTGGGTTTACTGTGCCCAACACTGGGTTTTTGTTAAATCAGAGAAGCAGGGCTGTATATAGGCAGCTCTTGCTTTATTGGTGCAGTTACAGGAAACGCTTCAGCATCAAGGAACAAGCTGCTCTTTTATGAGCACTTGGGTACCACTGGATTCCTGAATAAACACTGTCAGCAGCATGTGCGTGCTTTGGGTTTCCAGCCCAAAAAGCACTGCTGGCTCCTAGGGAAAATTCTGTTGCTGTTATTACATGTGAGGTACAGAAATGGGTCTAGGAATGTCTTGTGGCTTTCAGTTTCCTGACAGATTCTTGACCTTCCTGGGCATGACTCAACTATGTATGCCAGTTTCTTGCTACACTGTGTGGGGCTGTCTTTTGGAACCTGCCACAAGATCCCTTCTGCTCTCCCAATGTCCTGGCAATGCTAGTGGCTTCCTTCCCTCAGTCCCTTCAGGCCATTCTGATTCAGGAGAGCACAGGGGTCTAGGTTTCATTTGCCCATGAAGCTGTTATAATGTGATAGGCTTAAATGTCATACAGAAAGTAGCAGCTTCATTAGCTTGATCTCTGTTCATCAATAAATGGAGTCTATAAGCAAAGTGTTGGTTAAAAAATCACATAGAAGATACCAGCTTGGCCATCCCCCCCATCCTTTTTCTTCACACTGGGAGGAAGAGTAAAGGCTGTTGTTGAAAGGCTTGAATAAAACGGAGCCAAAATCTGTGTCATCAGAGGGCCCACACTGCAGTGCAGTAGATCTGAGTTTGTTTTGCCAGTCATCCCATAAGGAGGAGGAAGTGCTATGAGATATGCACCAGATGCATCCTCATCTGGATGTTAATCAGGACCACACATAGCTGTCTTCAACCTCTTGCTGTCTTCCTGTGTGTTGAAGAGATATTCCTAAAGCAGCCCTTCCAAAATCGCTGAAATCAAGATTATAAAGGAAATCAGTTACTTTTGCTGCTGCTGTTCTTGAGTATCACAGTAACTGAATTTTTGGGAGGGGAGCATTGCAGGGGGTTGCTGTTAAGCTTCCAGTCCTTTGTATTGATGTGCTTGTATCAAAATCCGAATTCAGTTTAAATCATCAAAATAATCCTTTGGTCTTGCATTGTGGAATTAAGAAAAGTGAGTTGGAAAACCCAGCAAAACCTCAGAGTGTATCTTGGCAATAAAATTGTGAGATTAAAAAATACTACTTATATCTAGGGCCTGACTCATGGTTTTTGAATGTGTGAGGGTGGCAGTGCTGGCTGGTTAAGTAGCATTATAAATATTTCAGGACTTTTGGGCACAGAGCTGTGCCAAATATTTTTCTCGTGTTTGGTTTTTTTTCCTAATTCCCGAAGCAAATTTTTGCAGATCTCTTATATTCTGGGTTGTGTGTGTAATTAAACAGATATCATATCAAATCTCCAAACTTCTGAAAATGGTGCATCAAATTCAAGTATTTAAATCAATTACATAGTGACCAAAGTGTTGTTGACTGTCTACAAGCTGTTTTATTGGGACGTGGTGTATGCAGTTTCATGTATATGTGGTAGAGGAAACTGAATTACAGAGCAGCTGGCTTGCTGAAGATCTTCAGAACTAAACAGTACATGGCATGTGTGGTAGAATTTTACCCTGTTAGGAAAAAAAATAGGGCAAATTGGCTGATTTTAATGGTGGCTTCAGCTTCTGGTGTCAGCATATGCAAAGCAAAAGCGGTGGTAGTGGCAGTATGTGGAATAATTGAATAATTCTTCCTGCCTTCCAGGAAGCCTATGGTGCCCTGAAACTCGGTCAGCCAAGTCCTAAATGAATTATCCTCTGACAGATTGTGCTCTGGGGGAAGTATATTTCTATTAGTTTTTACGAAGCATTGCAAGTTGCAGCAGGCCTGGAATGTTAAAAGATGGAGAAGTCGTTCAGTGGATGCGTGTGGGAATTTCTTGCTCAGGACTTCATTAAACACAGGGATGTGGGGTGCTGCAGGCAGAGAGGCAGCATGTCCCCCACCATGCCATGGAGCCACTTCTGGCAGTGTCGGGAGGAGTGGGCAGTGCAAGCATTGGCCTTGTGAATTTCTTGGGCATGACTTGGCAGGAGCACTGAGCAAGGTCTCTTCAAGCTTTAAAATGAGAACCGAGCTGGTAATTGCTTTTCTCCAAGTACTGAATGTGCAAATGTGAGCAAGCTGTTTGGTGCAGTGCTGAAATAATGAGGTTGAGAGCTGTGTATGGAGAGCAGTGTGTGGAGGGTCTCTTCTGCTGGTAGTATTCCAGATGAAGAAGATGGAGGATGAATAGATACACTTATTTCTGAAATTTGTCTGTCAGAAGCATGTTGGGTCCAAACTTCCATTGTGGATAGGCCCTTTAATGTAGGAAGTTTTGAGCTTTCCTTTGTCTTTCGAGTGATCAGAGTTGCAGAATGGGTCAGGTTGGAAGGGACCACAGTGGGTCATCTGGTTCAAGCTCCCTGCTCAAGCAGGTCTAGAGCACATGGCCCAGGATTGCATCCTGTTCTTGAATATCTGTGGTGACAAAGGCTCCACACACTCTCTGGGCAACCTCCAGTGCTCGGTCACCCGCACAGTAAAGAAGTTCTTACTCAGATTCAGTTGGAACCTCCTGTGCATCGGTGTCTGCCTGTTGCTTCTTGTCCTATAGGTGGGCACCTGGGACAGCTTCTCTGGTTTCTTCTGATCTGGGGGAGATGAGACTTTAGCCAGTGAAAATTCTGTATTACTCCATAAAGTTTCTTTGCTTGCTCTGTTTGCTGCTCTTCTAATAAATACATGTCCTGTGTGGGAAGTCCTTGTAAATAGGGGTTGGAGCATGGCAAGGTCGTGAGGAAAGGCTGGAATAAGTAGATATGTGAATAATAGTAACCTGAGTCTTTCTTCAAGATGTGTAGGAAATATACCGCTTGATTTATAAATTTGTGATACTTTTGAAAAGCACTACAACATAAAGATACTGGAAGTAGGTATGGAAAAGATCTAGATGATGTTGCATGCATATCTGGGCTGGGCCCAGTCATTGTAAACCATGGGGATTATAATGTATGTAAACTCTCATGACTTCTCTTTGTGCAGAGAAGAAAGGATGTTTACAATATCTGTCTTATGTCCTCATATGCTATTGTTTAAAACAAGTAACTGAGAGCAGAACGTAATAAATGTGTAAGCAAAGTACTCTACACAGTTATTACAGGATGTAATTTCAATGCATTTACTTTGAAGCTGGATTCTGAGTTAGACTAGCTCTTGGATTTTTAACTAACACATTTTGGAAAAAAATTGAATTAATACAATCCCCTTAAGAGAAACTCTAGCCTTAATATCTCTTCCTTTCTTTATTTCTTTCACTCTTGGTATAGAGGACTATGACAGCTGGCATGATGCCTCCTTTTTGAATTGTGCCATTTAGCATTTCTGGCAGCTGGATACACGTGGAAAGCTGTATAGTGACAAATCTCTTTCTCATACCTTTTGTAGTCTGTTTTTCATCAGATAGAAAAAATGTTAATACCCCCTGAACTTTCCTCCTTTGGCTCACCCAGACAGTAATTTACTTGAGCATTTCCTGTATGTTGTCTCTGGGTATGGAGCTTGTGCTGTCCATCTCTGCTGCATTACAGATCTCCACCACTGTGGTGCCTCATTCCCAGGCTTCTTGGGGTGCTTCCTAGGACAGTCCAGACTTGCATACTGAAGCAAATTTGCAATGTGCAAACTTGTAGAAGGGAATTTATCCTAGTCTGAAGTGAAACTTGGAAAAAAAAAAAATCAGACTCATAGAAAGGGTTGGGTTGGAAGGGACCTTGAAGATCATTTTGTTCCAATGCCCCTGCCATGGGTAGTGACACCCTTTGCTAGACCATGCTTCTCAGAGCTCCATCTAACCTGGCCTTGAACACCTCCCCAACTTCTCTGGGCAGCCTGTTCCAGTGTCTCACCACCATCACAGTGAAGAATTTCTTCTTGGTATCTAATCTAAATCTACCCTCTTCAGTTTTAAATGCTTCACTCTGTGTGTTTGTTGGAATACTGTTTATATTTCCTATATATCTTAGCAAAGTTTCATACATTATCTGGTCAAACAGGTATCTGCCTACAAAGAGTTACTGAATGGAAAAGAGAAGCTTAGACAATCCTGTTTCTTCCATCTGTTAAAATGTATTTTGGTACCATTAAATGAATATTTTCATAAGTGATGAATAAAACCTTGCCTTTCAAGAGAATTTTCCTTGCTTTTACTAATGCATTTTGGTTTCAGACGCTTACAGACAAATGAATAATACAGCATAGAGCTGATTTGGCTGTTGAGTGAATATTTTACGTTTCTTCAGGGTGCATGAGAAACGTTGTGTTGTTTGTGGGCAAATTCCATTCAGCTCTGCCCATTGAGCTTTAGTATTTAAGCAGATGCTAAAATTTGGACACTTGAACATGCAGGTATTGGGATTCCCATCATTGTTCTGGAGTGGTCCCCTCCTGCCAGCAATATCCATAATGATCTTAACCTTCTACTACTTTTGCTCTCCACTATTTTTTTTTCTTTTTTCCTTTATTGCAAAGCTGAACTAAGAAGGTGGTATTTTCCTTGCAAATATGCCTTGCTCTTCCATTTCACTGCTGGTCTTGAATGCTGCTGAAACTGTAATTTGTTTCTTTTCTCCAGTTCTTCTAAGACTTGGAGGTCTCCTGAGAACTCAAATATTTTTGCATTGGGGGGAAAAAAGAGGAAAATCTTAGATTATTTGAGCCAGGCTACCAAAAAAAATTAAAAAATGCAGAATCAAAACACAAGTAGTCATACCCTTGAGGGGAGGATGAGATGTTATCTCTGAAAAAGCTCTTCCTCATCAGCAATTACTGAAAAATCTACTTTGGTGCTCCTTAGAAAATATTTTGAGTTATTAATGAACTTTGAAACCTGATTTAATGCATTGTTTTCTTTAGTCAAGAATGTCTCGGAGCTCTTGAAAAGCCAATTTGTAAGTTCTTGCAAGGATTAAACGGACTCATGTTGACATAAGTAGTCTTTCGTGTTTATTAGTTTTTAGTGTAGACATAAAAAATGTGTATGTATATGTCTCTCTGCCTGCTTCATTTTAGTGCTGCAGGACGCTGAGGAGGGAGGGAGATGTTGCAACACTAAGTTTTTTGTTCAAAGTACAATCTGATCTGCTGCCAGCAGGCTCTGGAAAGCTGTCATGCCAGGCCCAGCTTTTTATTGATGCATACCAGCCCTGACACAGAGGTGGTAACAAATACCTGCAGGGGTCATGCCTTTAAAAGTTTTTCAGCACAGCCCTATGACCAAAATCTTCAGGATCAGTGTGTGTTTCTACATTACAGCTGAGCGGTGCTGTTCAGTTTGGGGTAGATTTGGTGTCTGAGCACCCACCACAACTCTCGATCCAGGATTGGAAGCTTGCTCCCACGAAAAGCAGGATCTGCACTGGCACCTTCTGGGGAAGGTGTGGCTCGGGCTGTGTCCTGTAGGGCAGCTTCATATATGCAATAGTTTGCTATGGCCTGACCATTCTCCCACTTGGCAGCACTGCAGAAAAAAAAAAAAGGTGATTGTTAACTTGTGCTTGAATTTGCAGTGAAAACCAACCTGATTTCTGTGTTTTCAAGCCCCTTCTCTCGTTGGGGTGTCAGACAAGAAGGGATGAGTTTCACTGTCAAGCTAGACAAGTGGCAAAGGTCTCAAATTCTTTCCTCTTGTTAGTTGCGTTCCACATACCTGCTGGAAGCACAGCGTTTGTTGCCCGCCCTGTGAAGGAGCAGAGATCTGAAATGTTTGAGGGCTTTGTCCCATTTTTGCCTTGCCCTTTAGTGGGCAGCATGTGTGCATGAATGCCACAGCTATGGCACAGCCTGTCCCCTGTCCCGCCTGACCCGTGTCCCAGTGCGTCACACCACGTGTGTGCTCCTGGGGCCAGTCCCAGCCCTCGCCCTGCCCTGCCTCTGCTGACCTCTTGCAATTTCTTGTGTTGCTGCCTGAGCCTGGCCCTGAGAAACCAAGCCCTTCATTTCTTGCTAAGTACACTTCAGGTGGATACTTCTGAATGCTTTTCTTATTTATGCATTAAAACGAGGCCTTTGTTCACACTTAAACAGAGAGGGCTGGAGCTGTAAATCAGATCAGGAGGACATAGATCATAGTTGAACTCAGTTGCAAACTCAGCTTGTTTATCTCTGTTCAATGTGAGACCCTTTTCCAAGAACCTATGGCATTTTTTTACTGCCTTTGGGATACTTTTGCACATCTGGATTTGGCAGAAGCATTAACTGGCTCCTGTAATTCTTTAAGCGCTGAAGCTGTGGCACTGCTGTGCTTCACCAGAGAACTGGAGATGAAGCCAAAGGTTCATTATAAAGCATAGCTGTAACACAATCTATAGCAGAATATTAAAGTGACGTGCTGGCTGGATGTGCCCTGGTTTTAAATAACTTGCATTCATGTCCCCCGAGTACCAGATGAAAGTTTAGACCCTTGCTGGGCAGCCCACACCACACTCAGAGTACACTGCTCAACACGTAGGCTCTGGCGCCCCAGAGCCTGATTTGGAGACTTTTCTCTATCACTTGCTCTTCCATTTCTTTTTTATCAGACTTGGGGGTGGTTTTTTATTTGAGTTTTTGGTTTGGTTTTGTTCTTTTTTAGGGGGTGGGTGTTTTATTTTGGGTTTTTTGTTGCCTTTTTATTTTTAAACCAAATTAAACTCGCAGGTCTGAAGACAAAGCTCTCGCCTCCTAAACCCTGTCTGTCTGCAGATAAATGGCTGTGAGCCATTTAATTCATATTCCTTACCACCCTCGTGCCTTTAGTAGCACTAGATTAGGCTAAAGTGATTTTATTTTTGCTTGTAGAGGGTATATATAGGGGAAACAGCATTTGACCAAGATTAGATTTTTGGACAACTGTGCTAAAATGTGTTAATTGGGCACTATTTAAAATTTGAAAATAGTATTTAGAAATATTTAATTATGCAGGACTAAACCATCTATCATTCCATCAACCAAAAAAAATTGTATTCTTTGGAAAAAGAAATACAAATGTTTTTCATTGGGAGGCAGGGTTGGTGAACTCTGTGACTAGTACTAATTTCTTCATGTGGTATGTCCCAGCAACTTGGAGGCACTTGCCTGGAATTGCCTTTGCAGTGATGTGTATTTATGTGCTTTACATTGCCACTCAAAGTTATTTTCCAGTCTTGGGGTGTTTCCTCTGGCATTATGAGTTCGGGCTTTATGGCTTGAGAGCTCCTCAGCTCCATTTCCAATAACCTTGAGTGGGAAGGCACAGCCTTGAGCACTGACCTAAGTCTGTATCGCTTCAGTGCTGCTGTTTCCCTGATCCCCTGTACCACCCCCAGCCCCTGTGCTACTGCCACTGCTCATCCATTCACATGCTGTGCTAAAAGAGCACACAAATGCACTTTGTTTTCATTTTTGGTCGCTAATACCATCAGCTTTTCAGTTAGGGATACGTGCTCCTAAAAATTTGGTTTTCAGGACAGCTACCTGGAACTGCAGGGGCTTATGTTATTGAAGTGTCATGTTTAATGATATAAATTGGAAGTTAGAGCACGTTCTTTTGTTTTGGGGAGGTTGTGTAATCCCGCCCCAGGGATATGAGAGTTTCCCTGCCTGTGCTGAGAAATTAACGTGGGTTAGATTCGGTGATATGAAGGGAGCTGCTACAGAGCATGTACATATCTAACTAGTAATGCTTCACTTCACAAATGATTTACTTCCTCTGATACCTTCATTTTCTGTATCTTCTTGTGCAGCCTTTTATATGCAGGGCTCTGTGTGTGCTGTAATGAGCACGCTTTGATGTGTTTCAATGTGACAGATGGTTTTGTTCTTCATCCGATCGTGCTTGATCACTGTTCCAACCTGCCTCTTCTGCTGCTAAGTTGCTATGTCAGGCTTGTACTGCTTAGGATGATGAAAACCAGCCTGCTTGTGTCTTCTCTGCAACAGGGGGAGGAATGACAGCTATTTTGTGTTCAGTGAGTGCTGTGGTTAGTGTTTAGGAAGTGCATGTGATGGTAACAGACAAGCAGGGAGGTCTGGTGTAACCTCAGGCAGGTTAATCACTCTACACATTGACGTTTGAATGCAAACTTTAGGCTGCACCAAGATTTTTATGTCTGGTTGGTATTTCTTTTATTTTTTGTTTGCATTACTAGCTTGCACGAGCCTGGAAGAAGAAAGAAAGATAATGTTCTGCTTTAAGTCTTGTTTATGCAGAAAAGTTGTATTGTTTATTTTTCCCCTCCTCAATTTGATAGGAATGTGGAAGAAACTGTGCCTCTTGCCTGGTATACATCTTGTGCTGCTGTCACTTTTACTTGAGTTTCATATGCTTTCAATTCTCAAAGACTTGAGTTTCCTCCTTTCCATTAAGTGCAGAGGGTTGAAGGAGTGAACTGGTTTGCTTGGCCATCTGAAGGGCCTGGAATTTAAATTCTTCAGCAGTTGACTTAGTCTTACCATGCTCTTCAGTATGAGTCTTGGCTACAAAATATAGTGCTGCCAGTGCTGGTCCTTTCCTTGGCACATTTAGTTTGTTTAGTTAATGAGACAAGCACTTCAGAAGCAATTAAACACTTGGTGAAATTCATGTTATTAAGAAGCTCCCATAAATAGGAAACAGGTCCTCTGGGTGCTCTGGGGTGGCACAGTATGTGGAGACACTGAGAGTGGCTGGGCTCTTGGCTTCTGGGGATGAAGGAGGGCGTGTCCTCTTGGGATGGATGCTCTCCTGGGGGTGCCAACCACATCTGGGGGCTAGCAGGGTGAACCCCTGGGACAGAGACCTTGGAGTCACCAGGTGACTAGTCCTAGTGTGAGATGGGAATTGTTTTTGTGACTGACTCAAGGTGCAGCTGCCTGGTAACTCTCAGGCAAACAATTATCCTTTCATTGCTGCTTAAGTGACTCCTTGTGTTAGCAGTGATAGTGGAACACACAGACAAGACAGGGTGGGACTGACCCTGTTACTGCTGCTGCAGTCAATTAGCACCCCATTAAGAGTGCCTATATCCATATCCATCACCCTGTGTTCATGCATTCACTTGGAAACACTTGCAAGACACTGATTTTCCCCCTTCCCCTACCCACAAGTCCTAGTTTGGATCCTCTTATTTCCCAGGCTTTAGGAATGTGTGTGACAACGTGCTGCACTCAGTGTGTGGCTCTGGAGGAGAGCATGTTGCCTTCTCCTTTATTGGTGGGAACACTGAGCCTTTTGTATTGAACTCCTTAGGAGTGCAGTTGTTAAAGCAGTCCCTGTACCATGGTTATGGGGTGAGGTAAAAGGGTTTTGGGGAGGTCTTGCACTGGGGGGAGGGTTAAATATAAGTTGAATTGGTTAACACCAAATTTGTAAGAGGATGGTGTCACCATTACTCGTATCTGGCCCAAACTTTGCATAACATCAGCTGGAGTTCTCTGCAAAAATCTGCAGTTTGGCACCACAGTGCCATTCAGGTGCCCAGGCTCATGCACTCCGTATTTCTGTAACTTACTCCCTCAAATTGTTTCCTTGGAACAGATGATGAGTTGTATGAAGTTTTCTTGGGATAAGGGAATGAATACTTTGTTTCAGTCACGAATGCTCTGCCAGTTCATGCTCTTAAGTAATACACGTGTTGTAAGAAGGAATGTCACTGTCTCCATTTGACCTAATCACCCTGGCAGGTCACTGGTGTCCTTATGTGGCTGGGAGAAGAGGGAAACCTACAAAGCCACACTAACCTGCTATTCCCCTAACTTCATTTACAAGTGGGAGTGTTTCTGAGAAGGTGTTTTACTTTCAAGGTCTCCAATTTTATTCATGTTTCTGCTTTGGTCATGCTTATTGTTCCCTCTCACTTGTGTGGTTTGGCTTTCATTCTTCATCTCTATACTCAAAAAGCCCTGCAAAACCTCACCTGAGAGAGGCTGTATTGTATCAAAGGTGAAGCATTTGCCCTGTTGAACTTCTAAATAGTAACTTTGTTAGTGTGTTATTCATTTTGGGTCGAGAAAAGGTTGTGCAAGATGCTCGTCTCCTCCTTCACTTCTCATGTTTGGGTGGCTGTTGAGTTGGTGACTTGGAGCAGAGAGTATGGAGGTCAGTATACTATGGTATGCAGAAAGTTTTTATAACCTTCTCCAGTTGGTGCTCAAGAGGTTAAAGGGCAATCTTATTGGAAAGCTGCAGGGAAAAGAACAAAAGGGCATCTCTGACTATGTTGCAAGCCTTTCTTGTACAGGATTTGTTTCTCACTGTAACCAGCTGCAAGACTCCTGCTGAAAGTAATACAAGTTTAGCTTGCATGTGATTGTTCCAGGTCAGCTTGAATTGCTTTATGTGAGTGAAACAAAACATTACAGTGAGAATTTAAGTTGAGTAAATGAATTTCAGTATCAAATTCAAATAGGGATCGTTCTTGTATTTTTTGTAGCTAATTATTATTTGTTGGTGCTAATTATTTTCTTCAAAATTCAGATCACAGGGTGCTCTTGTTTTTATTTAAGGCATGAAGTTCCTTTATTCTCAGCATGCCTAAACATATTTTCATGGCTATAATTGTGCTAAGTTGCCACTTAACTCTAGCAGCTTAGAAGACAGGGAAAACACCCCTGTGCTCCCTGGCAAATCAAACCCTTTTGTGGATTAGTGGTATGGGCTGTAACTGAACACTAGCAAGAAGCATGAAATGCGTCCAGACCATTCAGAGTCTGGAGGAGCCACTCAGGGACGTGTGCTGTAAGTCTAGGACCTCCTTCTGGTAAGTTGCATAATTTCAAGACATCTGATGCCTTCTAATAGGTGGCCGGAGAGGAATGTCTGAAGCTGTTAATTTCAAGAAAGATGTGGTGGATGGCTGTGTGAAGAGCTCAGATCCTTCAGTAACATTTTCATTGTTCCATTTAACGTTTCCTTTTAGAAAAGGGTTGAATAAAAAATGATGCATTTATGAGAAGAAAGGTTTCCCCTAGAATTGGTTTGTTAAACAGGCAGGAAATATGCAAACAGTGCATTTTCAGATCAGGCTGATGTGAGCCCTTGATGTCACCAGCTCATATGACATGAGAACATTGCTCACCAAAGGTCACTGGCTGCACATGAAGTCTCTCTTTCTGCTTCCACGTGTGTTGTTATTCTGCCTTCCACCTGCAGAAGCAGGACTGGAGATGCAATTGCTGTTTGGTGATTGGTAAAGTGTGCCTTGAATAATGGTCTTGGGTGGGAAATCATTGGACTGTTCTGGTGGCCAGCTTGAGTGTGTGATGGCCTCAGCATAACCCATCTTATCCTGCCTGATGATGTCTGGGGAGAGAGGAAACAGGCAGGACTGCAATACTTCTGCCTTCATTTGGTATAGTTGATGTCAAATTCAAGAAAAGCAAGATGGGAGAAAAAAAGCAAGCAAATACTCATTTTTATTTTTTTATAAAACCCTTTCAAAGTCTTATTTCCAGCAAATCTATAAGTTTACTTTTAGAAATGAGTTGAAATCTAGCAAGAGTCTTCCTACAGTAAAAGTTGTTCCTGTTGAATAGTTAGTGAAAAAACCCTGAATTTACATGCCTGACAAGTTTCATGGACTTAGCATGTCAGCAGTATGATCATGTTTTTCGAAAGCTCTCTCCTTCTGTGTTGCTCAGGCTTTTACTCTTTACCTTTAAGTCATTCAAGAGGCTGTATCTAGATCTCAGGGGCTGAGAAGAGTGTAAATCACGTAGAACCTGGTGACTCCTATGTGAAGGATCAATATTTTGTAAAATTGTCAGCAGTAATAGTAACCAAAAAAAGCCCCTAAACAAACAAAGAAACCCACACAAAAACCCACAAAAAACCCAACAAATATAAAAAAAAGAAACTCAAACCAACCAAAGAAAAATAGCAGAAAAAAACTCAGTGTGCAGGCTTTCCATACCATCTGTCTTGGATCAAGTTGGAGAAATGAATGCACATTGTGTTTTTGTGTTTTGTTGTTTTACTTGGCATTGTTTCCTAGCTTTGCCTGTAACCACCAGTGTATATGGGATTTTTTTTTTTCAGAATGCTAGGGCACTCTTGGTTTTAGTCCCAAAATTTAAGACTCTAAATGATTTCAATGTTTGCTTCCTTAGATATGACAATATTCATTGTAAACTCTGCTTCATATAGGGCGGGTTTCTTTTTCTGTGTCTTAACTTGGGAATGTCCTGATTTTAGTTTTGTATTATAGGGCTACAGACATACAAATGTGGGAGGGGAGGGAAAAAAAGAAAGGGAAAATAAAAAGGAAAAAGAAAATACACCAGAAAGCTGTCGTGGCTAACAGGCTGAAGCTTAGAGGATTCCTCTGTGAGCCCAGACTTTGAGTGGCTGGCCACATTCCACTGCACAGTGTCAAGCTGAGAGCAAGTGGTAGGCTGTTGCAGGAAGTTAATTTGAAGGGTTGAGTTTTCTTCATTGTTTTTTCAGAACTGTTTAATGACCAGCTTTATTCATTGTTTAGCTGTGTGTGTAAGTTTCAGATGTCCAGATGTCCAAGTAAGAAAAAACATGTTGCAGTGTAACTCAGACTTTAGGTTGCTATAATTAGTTACAGTGCAACTCTCGGCAGTGAAACTCAGAAGATGGCTAAAATATAGCAGCAAGAAATTTTGTCAAAGTTCTCAGCTGCAATGAGTACACTAGCATTTTCCTCTCTGGTGCTTTAGTAAGGAGATCTTACTTGGGTTTATGTTTAGTCTTGCATGTCTGTAAAATATTTGGCAATTGAAAGGTAAGGAAAACTTACTTAACATGAGGGTCTTCATTTTGTGGTCAGGGAATTTGTCCTGAATAGCTCCCTATTTGCTCTGGACAACTGCTTTTTGTTGTACGCTGCCTTAAAACAAACAATGATAATTTTCATGTGGTCTTCTTACATAGGTCCCTAGCAGACAGGACAAATGCAGTTTTATATATATAGACGTGTGTGTAAAAATAAATATTTATGTAAAGATATTTTATTAAAGAATCTATATCTATACCACTGTCTATAGTAACATATCCAGTGTTTTACATCCATAAAAAAGTGTATGCATAAAACCCCTACACCTGGAATCATATAAACATATCACATAAAAGTAATGTTGAAAGTCAATCAAAGTAAAACAGTGTATTGTGTGCGTTTGTGTGTAATTTCAAAGTAATTTCAAAATGGAAAATTATATTTGAAATTGTTCTATGTTCTCATGAGGTTTATTAGCTTATGATAAAAATTTGTGTGTCTTAGCTAAAAACAGCTGTATGAATTTATTAAATAATGTGCAATTGCTTTACAATGTGTTTCTTGTTTTCTGAGAGCTTTTTATTGGACTCTTTTTCTACAATATTTCATTCTTGGGGTTTTAGCCAATATGTGACTGGCTTAAAACAAACGATTGCTATAATATTCACTTGATGTATAAAAGGCAAGATACCCACAAGGATTTACTAATGTCTCCTGGTTTTGTTTTATTTCTTTGCACTATAAATTTGCATTTGACTAATCCCGAGGAGCTCTCTCTCCATGGCATGAAAGGCACATACATATGGAACTGTGCTTTTCTGAAGGTTTTGGCACTGTCAGCATACTAGCCATGACTGGTTTATTTGTTGCTTTCCATGCCCTTCAGAGCATGCTTATTTATCTGAAATGAGTTGGCATCTTTCACTTGTTTAGGATTTCCTTTCTCTTCCACATTATCAAGGGGATGTGCCACAAGTCCTGGTGCCTTTATACTTAAAATGTGAAGCCCCTGTTGATGTAGCATGGAGGAGTTTCTGCACTCTGATGCGTTTCTTCTGCATTTCCTCCTTGGGTGCTCAACAGAGAGCTGGCAGAAGTGCAGCTCAGTTTCCAGCCTTTTCTGCTGGCTCTGTGGGGAGTGGGTGTGGTGGCTCTTACTGCTGGGCTCGGGTTCCACCTCGAAATGGTCTTGTACAGTCTTTGCAGAGTGACACTTTAGGATGGCATTCAGGTGAGTTTGTCCTCCCTGGACAATTGATTTGTGCCAATAACCAGTTCTTGTAGTGTCTGAACTTGCCTCTGTTTTCTCCTTACTTATATGGTGCAGCTTGACATTATCTCAGTTCTTTGAAGCAAGCAGGTTGTTTTCTGCTTGTTTATGCATGCCTGGTTTCTGGATAGGGGAAAGTGAAACAATGGCTCATGTATCATGAGGGATTCAATTTGTAGTAGCATTTTCTTGCCACTGGCTGTTATTTTTTGTCAGATGAGTTTTTGGTTCACACTCCCCACTTAATTCTCTGCTTTGCTCTCATGTGTAGAATTGCTTCATTAGTTGTATTTCCTTCTCATTGCTGCCACGTATGAGGCTCTTTGTCCGGGGAGAAGTACTGAAAAGACAAAAAAAAAAATATTATCTTTAAATTACACAGTATAATGTATTATGCTATTTGTATTTCTGAATTGGCTGTTCTGGCAAGCACGAGGTGATTGCCTCACATTTGATGCAGAAAAGGTATATCCCATTAAGAGGAGCTAAATCATAGACCATGAAAACCTTATGAAAACAAGATGACACTTATTTGGCTACTAAGATTACTAAGGAGATGTATGTTCAGTTAGTTGAACTAATTTTATCATCTGTAAAAGAATAAACATGACACTGTCTGGGAAGGGAGGATGTGCACCATTTTATGCTCTGCAGGTATTGTCATATGCATGGCCTTTACAGGATGGAAATTATTTTCTTTGGAAGTAGCTGAGCTCAGTCCCTTTAGTCTCTTCACACTTAAGCTCTATGAGAGAAAACTAATTCTGCTTTGCTTTGTGTTTGTTCAGGAGGCCCCAGCAATAAAACTTACTCAGCAAGTTTCCAAACTGTTTACTCCAAATGAGAGAGGCTTGAAGCTTCTGATCTGATACAAATCGAGTGGCTCCTAAGGTGTTGCCTGTTCAGCAGTCCCAAGAATTTGTGTACTTTACTTGTGGAGTTAATTTGTTTTGGCTGTCCAAAAAGTCCCCAAACCCCCCAAAAAAACCACTACTGGAGGAGGGACATGCAGCTCCCAAAATCTAAAACAGCCATACAAATTTTGTGTTGTATTTCTAACTACATTTTCCTTCCATTTTCGCTTTCTGTCTCTCTGAGAAATTAAGTAGGCAGTAATTTTTACCCACTGGCATCCCACTCCCAGGGAGGAACCTGGATCAGTTCTGTAAATTCTCTGAAGAGAAGATTAATCGTCAGAGAGAAGACAGCCAGTTAAAATAAATAGGGCTCTTAAGGCATGCTGGCAGCATGAGAACACAACTGAGCTCCTTGAGAGAATGCTTAGTGAAAGCTAAGCATTCTCTCAAGGATGGTAGGGCCTTAAATATCTTCAGACATTCTGGCACATGACTGTAAATTGTTTTCCATCGCTCAAGTGTTTCAAAAGTATTTTTTGCAAGTTTTTTTTTAATTACCCACATGCTTCTTGCAAATATGATTCTAGTCACAATGTCTGAATTATTTTGCCTTAGTCCTTTTGACAACTTGGTTTTTTGGCATTGTGGCATTATTTCTTCTCCAAATCAGAACATCAGTTGTATCTTGTTACTCAAGAAGTTATTGTTCATCCTGTCTTGGTAGCAATCTTTTCATGTCTTTGTTCTCCTGAATGCTTCTAGTGACTTGGAGAACAAGACCAGATGGTTAGTCTTGTTACATACCAATAGAGCTACACTTGAACAGAATAGTTTCTGTATTCCTCCCGGATGTGTGTTTTTTCACTCATTTTAATAATCCTTTGAATTTCAGTTGATGTTTCCACATTTTAACCTGTGTGTTAGTACCTGGATAAAATGTTTAAGATACATGTTAAATACATGAGTTGTACCAGAATGTATTGCTGTATGTGTAATTAGCTACTTCCTTTTCACACCAGCAAGGTAAAAACAGGGATTGTGCTTTCTAATAACTGCTACTGGACTTGCAGTAGTCATGAGGTAGTGGCATTCTGTCAAAAATTAAAGCCGAAGGCACCTTTTCTGAAATAGTTTCTGCCTCTTTGCATCCTGCAGCAGTTGGATTGTTGTCAGGGAAGGAGGAGAGGTAGCAAAGGCTCCTGCTCATAGAGGAGCAGAGCTGCAAGGAAACCATGATCAGTCAAGCCATGACAAGTGAGAGATGGCACCAGTTAGTAATCCTTCTGGCATGGGAATGTGGAAACTCCTCCTGCTTATTTAGCAACCTCTTCTGGGGCAAGAGAGGGAAGCTGAGAGCTGCTGCTGGCATTCAAGTTCATTTGTTTGAAGTTAAGTGATTGTAAAATAAAAGAGAACATGTTCAAAAGGCCCGTACCTTGTGCAGTAACTCTGCCTTGTAAACCTAATGTCTATTTTTGGATCCTTTTCTGCATCAACCCAATTGTGTGCAAGAGTAATTTAGGCTATGTGGTGCCTCTCCTGTTTTAAGTAGTTGACATCCTCTCATGCTCCTCTGTAGGTGTGTAGCTCCACATTTAGTGCATACAAGGATGGATAGAATGAGTGATTTGTGCATGCAACACATCACTGAAAGTGCCAAAACCAAGTTAGTTTAGTTTTATTTGGGGTTTATTTGTTTTTGTGGAAGACAGTAGATAAATACTGAAGGTTGTAATACAGTAAGAGAAGATTTTTAAGGAAAAAAGAGAGGGTTGAAACCATTTGTCTTTTTCCTAGAATGTGAGCCCACAGGCATGCTCAGTCATGTTTGCTTAGAGGGAAAACTCAAACCATGTTAGTTTTTCTTTGACATAATTTCTGAATGTGGGACTATGGGGACACACAGCTCAGTCATGTTAAAATACATGTTGTTGTTGGGATTACTGCTGTCAGAACTGAGAATGAAATGTGAGAGATGGTTTTGTGGTTCTTTGCTGGCAAAATGGATGGATGCCTGTGGGCTCTCCCCATTTTCCCGTGGACTGTAATGAGTCAAAGGGCTGGTTTGGGTCTGCTTCAACCGCTGCTGCATCACAGCAATGGAGCTGTGTATGGAGGGAAGGGGATGAAGCAGACCTGGGAAACCTTGGGAGCACAGGCCAGGGGGTAAGGGCAGCCCTCTCACCAGGACTGGGATGGGACCTGCTGTCGGGGTCCACAGCCAGACCAAGAATGGTTTGTGCTTTGTTGTACATTTTTTTCCCTTATCTTTAATGGTTATTTAATATTTGTGCTGTGCATGCCTTAGGTTACAGCTTTATAAATCAGTCTGAAAACACCTTTAAAGTTATAAGGAGAAAAAGGAGGGAAATGAAAATGTAGCAAGTGGGAGTACAGCCACATGGAGCGAGGTCAGGGCAGGGCTTTCTAGTGGTGATACATAGCAAAGTACTCTGGTAATCAGACAGGTTTTCTGACCTAAGCTAACTTTGATCCTTGCTTTGTTTGGGGGAAAGCTTTAGCTTATTTGCAGGACTGCCTCATAACCCCTTTTTATAGTTGCTTGTGTCAGCGCTTTCCACAGCAAACCCTGCATTAGAGTTCTTATAACTCAGCTGTATAAATTTGATCTGGATTTTAAAACTGGCATGTATGTTCTTGATTTGGAAGCGACTATCAAAGCTGGCTGGCTAATCTGTTGGCTATGCGAATAATATTGCTGTAGTAAAGGCTGTGAGGAACACGATACAGCTCTCAGTTTCCATTGAGTGCAGAGGAAGCTTATTTGCCACAAAGAGCAGGTGCTCTCATGCTTTTTTTTTTTCTGTCATGCAGAAGTTGTAAGCTGGACCTCAAGTGTCCCAAATGTGTCAGGAATTTGTAGCATAAGTTTTTGCATCAGGGAAGTAGGTGTGGAAGGGTTTTGGTGAGCCATCCCATTAGGTCTATGATCTGGACCACAGTGTTACCCTGTTTGTGCTTGTGGTGGTCAGTGTTGACCCTGAGTGTTCCATGCTGCTGCCTCTGTGGGTTGTGAGGTCCTGGAGGAGCAGGAATCAGGTCAGATGTGCAATTCATGTGATGGAGCTGGTGCTGCTACAGGGTGTAAGTGTGTCCTCCTTGTGTTATGGAGTGAGCTTCTGTTCTTCTCTTTCATTAATTCACCAAAGGGACATTTTTTAGCTTATTTGAGCTTTACATATGTTTGTGAGGTTGCTGTTAAAATACTGATTGTCAGTGCAAGGTGATTCTTTGGTCAGGTGAAACAAGGCTAGGGATAAACAAACTAGTAGCAGGTAATGAGTGTAAATATTAGCATAAAGTGTATTGTAGCATGGAGATAAAGCCCTGTGGTTTGAAAAGGCAGAATGTTATTTGATAAAAGAGTTTGTCCCTTTGCTTACTTTGTGATTCTGCAAGGTTATTCTGTATTGTTCTTTCTCTAAATAAGTATGTTGTGTTTCGACTTTTTACTTACTTAAAATACTTTATTATAGGGAAGAATGTAGACTGAAAGAGAAGCAGGAGTGGTAGTGATACAAAGACTGGCTTCTGCTTTGATTATTCATGACTTTAAACTGAATTACTACAGCAAACTGTGGATCAAATGCTTGAAGGGTAAAAATCAAAAAAATAGCTGGAGGGACGTCAGCTAGCCCAGGGAGTTTTAAATCAGGATCAATGAGTTACATTCTCAGAGAAGGTTGCAGATGATACTGAAGGATGTTTGTGCAATAGGGGAACATAATTTACTGTCAGACTACAAAATAGTTTCTTTGGGAAAGTCATTGTCATGTACCTTCACAAAGCTGGTTGCAGCTAGCATGGGTTCAAGGCAAACAATCTGAAAAACAAAAGGCAGCTTCCATCTCTAGTCAAATAGACCTTTGTCCTATGAGTAACTACAATTTAAGTAATTCGTTTATTACTGCATAAAAGCAAAATAATGACAGCTGAAAGCAGAGTTGCTTGTCAAGTTTTCTTCTTAATCATGTGGGGGAAAAATAGGTGGTTATATGTTAAATAGAAATTAATTAGGCTGCAAATTACATTGATTCAAAGACAGATGCACTTGTGTGTGCAGAGATGCAATTTCCCTGGAAAGACACTTTCAAAATACCTAATTACATCTTAAGAGTAAAAGTAAAAAGCTGTCGGTTGTTACAAAACAAAATAGTGTGCTGGCTAAAATTTAATTCAGTAAAGCATTGTATTCCAGGGTATTTAGGGCTGTTCACATTTCAAAACCTTAGTTGTAGAACTACACTGAGATGACGTTTATACCTTGCTTTTGAGGCTCATCCTGGATCAGGAACTACTTTGTTTTAGTTTTGTCTTCATTTGGACAATATTTGCGGTTTTGGAATTCTGACGTTGAAAACCACAGGAACAAGACATTTTTAAAACATTTTTAATTTTTTTTTTTTTTTTGCCAAACAAGACTGAAATCTAACATTAGATGGGGTGGTTCTGTGTTTGTTGAAAAATTTCCTGAGCATCTCTGGATGGCTGGGGCTGGTTTTTGGCGTTCAGCCCTGTAGCTGATTGCTGCAGAGGGGCAGAGGTTTCCTGCCGGGGGCTGCGGGAGTGAGTGGCCTCAGCAGGTGCCTCCTCATGAAATGTCTCTCCTGCTTGCCTCCCCTTCAGTCTCCAAATGAGCTTTCCAGAGCACAGAGACGTGGAATTAAGTAGGAGGAAACATTCCTCGTTTGGCAATTTTGTAGCTTTCAAGTCTGTGGTGTAACATCAAGGAAAGAAGTCTGCTTTTTTTTTTGTAGCTCTAATTTGTGATTGACTTAGGAAAAAATGCTTTGTGCTATAAATACAGAATTTAAACAGATCCATCAAGCATTTGAAGAATATTTGTGGTGCTTAGAAGTTAGTTGGATTATTAGATAACCAGTTATGTAATTTTAATGCTGTACTCTTTTCCACATACATCCTGTTGCATTGATTCCATATGGGGACGCAGGCACATTTAATAAAGATATGTTCTAATGATATCCTTTTTTTTCTCCAGTTAATTCTGTACTTTATGGGTGACTGATGCAGAATTATGTTACTAAGATAAGGATAAATTTATACTGAAAGAACAAAATCACTTGTACAGGACTAAAAAAAATGTGGTGAAAAACTAGCAGTGAGATGAATGTGCAGGTGATAATATATAAGAACTTGAAATGGTATTGATATGTCTTTATCTGTTGAATTTTTTAAAACCTAGGTGGAAAAAAAAATTAAATAAATGAAGTTCATTTCCATTGTGTCAAGAAAAATGGGCCACCTTTCTCTTGGATTTGTTTTGAATATCTGTGCATTTTTGGTTCAAAGATGTACACAGTTTGGCATATGTAATCTTTGTTATGTACACAAATTTATTTTTTTAATGGTAATGCACAGTTCAGCGTCTAAGAAGTGTCAAAACTGAGGCTCTCAGAGTCTGCGGTCTGAAAAAGATCCTTAATTATTCCAAATGTTCTAATTCCTCCTGCTGTGTTCAATGTAGATGTTTGTCTATTTTTATATACTTGTGATAATATTCCTTTTGCATCTGTGGCAAAAGTGCCCTTGTAGCTTCAGTCCCACTTCAACACAGGTGCTTCACAAGCCAGAGTTGCTGGCCAGTACTTTCAGGGAATACTCACACTCTGGCTGAGATTTCCTGGAAGTATCAACCTCACCTCTCCTGCTTAGTGAGTCAGATCTCTTATTCAGAATCAGTAGGTGTTACTTAGAAGTCTTATCCACTGCGTCTAGATAAGGAGATTACTGCTCTGGCATCCCTCTCTGTCTGCAGCTCTTCACACTCTTGTCCAGTAATTTGCTTGGAAATGTCTCTGACAGCCTCACCCTTAAGGCATTTTCAATTCCCTGTCTATACAATGGGACCTGTGGGCATAGGGACTCATCACACTTCTCAGGACCTGTTTTAAGGAAATTTCATCCTGAGGTTTTGCTGAAATGATGTTATAGCTGTCTCCCACGTGTGCTTGCAAACAGTTTCATCCCCCCTGTAGGCAACAGTTTAAGAATGACCTCTTGAAAGTCAGGTGGTTGGTTGTGGGTTGTTGTGTGTTGGCCACTAGAATCTAACAAAAACGTTTGGCTTTTTTTATTTAGCAAATTTATTTTCATTTACACTTCTAGGGATGGTAAGGCCTCCCACTGCTCCATGAAAATAGTTACCCTGAAGCTGGCGTTTGAAATCTTAGTCCTGAATTGTGTGTAGGTTGCTTTTTTCTTTTTTCATCACAAATTACAGCATGTCAGCATCATGTGCATTTGCGCACATTCTGAGAAAGCTAAATTTTATTCACTCGGGGAGTCCAGTCACAAAGCACAGCGATCCATTTGACCTTTAGCTTTTAGCACCCTTACGTTCCTTTGCCTTTTCCAGACCTTGCTGGCAAATGTCAGCGTGCTATAACATATCGGTTTAGGGATCTGTTTATGGCAGGTTCCACCCTCACCCAAAGGTTTGAGGAGCTTTCCTATAAATAGCTGTGTTGGTCATAGCTTTCTATATGCTTGTGGGCTTCCCTGATTGGTGTTTTATAGTAAGCAGGTCTCTTAGCTCACAATTTGGGTATGAACACCTGGTTTTGGAGGAATTTTGGCTTTTTTGTTGAAGCCTTTTGTAAAAGGGTCCATGACACAACTTGCAATTCTTATGATTGTAGCGAGTCAAATAGTTTTTCTGAAATCAGGGTGTCTCCTTTTTCCTTTGTCCCTTACTTTACTTCCTTGCATGGGACTTGCTCTGCTAACTCTTTCTTGTTAGCACCCTCTGGTTTCAACACTGGATAAAAATACCTATATTGACTCATAATGCTGAGGGACTGGCTGCTGTTCTGAATCCGAAGATATGACAAGTCTTCCTTGATCTCAGGCCTCTTCTTTCACCAGGTTAACACCAAATGGGAGGATTTTTCTGATTTTGTTGAAAATTTTGTCTATTGTCTTTTAGCTGCTAAAGATTGCTACTGCAATCATCCAGTGTGGAATTGATGTTGAAAAATGCCAGCAGTGATGCACTGAATGTGAAATTTCTTGGCTTTAGTCTGTATGTTGTCAAATGGTAACATTTTTGGAGTTTTGCCTTTGCATATGTCTTGCAACATTACACAATATTTTTTCTCAGTTCAAGTATTTGTCTTCAGATGCCGTGCGATACACGTCACAGCTGTCACGTATTTATAGCCTCTTGGATTTTAGGAAAGCTTTAACCATATCAGGTAGGCTGATATGGTTCATTCACTTTGCACAGGTTTACCCTACACAAATGCAAAGGCTGGGCCCCTGATATTATGTGCATTATTACCTCTTTACCCACAGATGGTTTTCAAGACCTAACATCACTTCTCCTATTGAAGTGGATGATGTGGAGACTGGTGACTGTACTTTGTCAAGTAACAACAAGGAACTAAAACTTCTTGGTCCCTACTGCATGAAAGTAAAAACAGAGGCAGTTAAAAAACAATGGAGATGAAAACCTTCCTTTGGCCTACCTTTGAGAAGTCATAGAATCATAGAATTGTTAAGGTTGGAAAAGTCTTCCATGGGTCACCCAGTCCAGCTGTCAAGGTAGCACCACCACCATGTTCACCACTAAACCATGTCCTCAGGTGCCTTATCCACACATATTTTGAATACTTCTAGGGATGGTGATTCCACCATTTCCCTAGGAAAGCCTGTTCCAATGCTTGACAATGCTTCCCATGAAGAAATTTTTCCTAGTATCCAAACTAAACCTCCTATAGTACAGCTTGAGTTTGCCCTCATCCTGTCACTTGTTAGCTGGGAGCAGAGACTGACCCCCACCTCACTACATCCTCTTTTCAGGCAGTTGTAGAGGGATGAGGTCTCCCCTGAGCCTCTTTTTCTCCAGGCTGAACACCACCGGTTCTCGAGTCATGGGCTAAAGTACCATTGTGGCTCAAGGTGAATTCCACTTCTGGAAATGAAGTAATTCTACTGTTTGCAGCACTTCCCTAAAAACAGTGATTTCTTCAAGGAACAGGCTCATGCTTGCAGGCAGAGGACAGAGTTGTGAGGTTTTGCGTGCACAGCACCAGCAGCTACAACATCTCTCTGTAAGATAGGAAATACTTCTGGAAGCAAAGAGGGAATTTGCACCATCCAGGACTTTTTTTTTTCAGCCAGCTGTAAAATGATTAGCAGATTGAGGACCAGGGGTATAAATCAGTGCATAGATCTTCCCATGTGTTGCTTTAATTTTTTTTTCTGTTCTTGGGAACAAAGGTAGTTGAAATTCAGTGGCATCAGATGAAAAGATTAATTTATTGTTCAGTTGGCGCCAATAATGTGAACTTCACAGAGATTTCTGTTTGCAAGAGTGTTTCATTCAAGTGGACCAAAGACAGTTGGACTGAACTTTGGCAGTGACCTTGATAAAAGAGTCAGACTTCTCAAGAGGCTTTTCTTATTCTGATCTAAATATACTGCAGGTCACTGGGGCCTGTAAACCTACTGAGAGAAAGGCAAAACAATGACCTGGAACTGGCCTGTCTGTGATGTTGAACTTTTGACTTTTTAGTAGTTGCAGCTGGGAAAAGTCAGCTTCATTATTAACAGTCTTCTCTGCACATGACCAATCATTGACAAAAAAATGAACTTTGAAGATATTTTTAAGTGGAAAATCTAGAATGGAAAAAACTGGTTTACAGCATGTCTCTCTCCTCCTGTGAGAAATATTTCATGTGTGAAGAGAAAGGTGGCTGGAACTTGGAGTGCAGGAAACTATGAATGCCTGTCCCTGCTTGTGTCTCTTTGTGAATGTCTGCTGCTTCCAGCCAGTAAAGTAGAAATGGAGTTTGATTTTGAAAAACAAGCTATACTATGCAATACTTTCCTGTCATTGAAGTGAAATGAATACATATAAGTATTGCAGCAATTTTCACAGGGCTCACAAAGGACAAAAGATATCTTTTTTTTTTTTCTTCTTTCTATGAAACAGCGCTGTGAATAAGATACTGTGATTTTGTGTTCAATATCAACATAAGCTGTTCAGGTTTCTCATTTACCATTCTTGTGATGTTTCAGCTTAATGACGGTGGCAAGGCAGCCCAAGCACACGTGGGCATTGGTGATGTGGTTCTCACCATTGATGGGATAAGCACGGATGGGATGACTCATCTAGAAGCACAAAACAAGATCAAGGCATGTACAGGCAATTTGAACATGACTCTGCAAAGGTAAGATAGCTTTTTCTTTATTTAAAGAGAATTGATCATCATCCTAACAGTGGTTTGGATGATAAAAACATGTAAGTGGTTTGGCAAAGTGCATGGAGTTAAATGGCAGTGGTTGAAAGATATGCTGCCATAGCTTGCAATCTGTCTTGATGTACAGCATTTTAGAAAACTTATTACATGTTAATTATGTGACTTGATAAAGACTTTTTCCAGCCTTACGTCACGTATTCTGTTTCCTCTTCCTTTTGAGCTTTAGTTTTGTTTAATTGATTTGTTGAAAAGCAGGTCTTATTAATGCTTTTTTTACCCTCTCCCAGGTGACTAGGGATGGTTTTTTTTTTTGGGTCAAGTCCTACAGCACCATTTTTATTGGCTAACAAGACTGATGGGTTTAAATAGTTAACCCTGGAGTTAAATGGATGAAAATACTTCTGCTCAGAGTCTGGGAGATGTTTCCCAAAGTGATACCACTGTGTCACTAAGTAGCAGCCTCCCTTTGCTAATTGAAGGGCCTGGTACAGAGGTTACAGCTTGGTCCAGTCTCATTACTAAAACAAAGTTTATTGAATCCCAGCATATCTCTGGTATAGTATAGCCTGGGGCTGTGTTTTGGGAGTTGTTGCAGGAAGGATGCTCACATATTGGGTTATTGAACCTGAAGTAGAATGGGCAGCAGCACAAGCAATAAATTCCTTCAAGCTCTCAAAATCCTTCCAGGGCTAAATATGTTTTTTGCTAGAAGACTGCTATTTTGATTAAGTGATGTGAGTGAATATATTGGAGGAGGATTGGCCTCTGAATCCATCACATGGGGAAAAGTATCTCTTCTTGTTTTCTGAAAACAGCAGGAGTTGTACACCATGATTGCTGTTCCTGCCTGCCTTCAGCAGTGCAGTGTTCCTTGACAGGCATTGATTGAGGTCCATAACATACCTCTTCACCAGTTACTGACTGCTTTTTGTGGCAAATTATCATTCCCTTAATGAAAGGAATGCATCTTTCTGAGATCAGTGTTAGAATAAAAGATCTGTTGTGGTTGCAGATCTGATAAACATCCATCTCCAGGGTGGCAGTGCTTGTTCCCAGCCCTAAGTGATGTGTATTTGAATGGTTGTGTGAGTGCTTTTTTCTGTGAGAGGCTGTAATTCAGCCTTGCTTCTTGTTTCTTGTTTTTCCCGTTGTCCTGTGCTTTGGTCCTTAGCTACCCTGACTAAGGGATTCCCTTTGCTCAGTCTGAGAAAGGAGTATCTTGTGGTGTGGTTCATGCCTAGGGCATCTCCCTCAGTGAAACTTGTAAAGGTGGCATTAAAAGTTTCTCGATGAAAGACAGGCATTATACCAGCTCATTAGAAGAACTACATGTTGTATCTAGTGTGTCATTTGCTTTTCTGACTCCAAGGAGACCAGCAGGTCGCTTAGAAATGCACTTTCCAGGACCCACTGAGTCACTGCAGCAGGCAGGTGGGTTGGCCCACTTTCTCCTGTCACGATAACTAAATGGGCAGGGTTAATATCAGATATAGGAAAGTAATGGCAGGTGTGTCCCAATCAGGTAATAACTTGTCTGAGGCTGCTTCTGGTTGGGTACAGAGATGAGTGGTTTGCAAATCAAATTAATCATGAGTTAGTCTGCTCCCCTCCTGTTCTCACCCTTCCTACCTAGTGTAGCATCTGACTCACCACCATTGGCTACCTGACAGCTGAAGACTAAGTCAGGATCAGACTAACAGAGATCAAAGGCATAGCCTTGGTCCCGGCATCTGGGGCTGTGACAGATGTCCTGTCTTGTGGCTCTGCTGCTTTGCAGTCTCGTTGTCTCAGCTGTTTAGAATTCTGCCTGGATCCCAAGAAAGCAGAGGTGTAGACAGTTCCTCTGCCTGTGAAAATTTCCTTGCCCTGCTGTTTAACAGATCTGCTTCAGATGTTTATTTGTTCTTTATAACCTGGAAGAACTTGCTCCTTGGAGTGAGACCTGACTCATGCTAACTGGAGATGCTGGCTGCCCATGGGAAGGGAGCTTGAGAGTATAAGCAGGGTGGCAAGATAAGCCATTTTAATATTGAGCGTTCTCCATAGTTGTATTCTTCTGTTCCTGCCTCTTCTCCCAAAATGGAACAGAAATAAAATATTTTAAGCTGTTACTGTTCACATGCGAGATTAAGGAGATACTGTCAATGTGTAGCAAAGCTGGCTTTCAAAATATGGGTTGGTGCCATGGAATAGGGAAATCCAAGACATACTTTGTTTTGCTATTACTGCTTTTTATTTATCTTTCGTTTTTACACTTCTGTGATTTTATCTACTTTCACACGGTCTGCTGATAGTTTGAACTACAATGTAAGGATGTTGAGGTTAGTTTTGAAAGAATACATCAATTCTTAGATACTGCCCTAGTCTGCTGCTGTTTTAAAAGAACACAATGGTTAGTTGGTTAGTAGTGTTACTTTGAGGATGTACTCCAGCACCCTGGTTTGCACAGTGGCCAGGGCATGGCAACACCTCGCCTTCTAAAAGCTGCAAAGGAGACTTCTTTAGTCTGGCAAAGGCAAGAGAGGAGATTCTTTATTATCAGATTCCTTATTATAGGTATTTTAACTTAACCTGTTGAGGTTTTCACTTGGCTTCGTCTCTTCTTCATGTGCAAAGAAAAAATAAAATTAAGAGAAACTAAACAGGGGGCAGGAAGTAGCTTGTCTGGGAGGTTGGAAGGGATATTTAAACCACTGCCTTCAAAATCTTTACTTGCAGGTTTAAAGCAGTGTATTTATGTGGGCAGATATGCATGTACCCCTTGTGGAAAACCAATTCAGATGTTTTGTAACTTGTAATTGAATGTTGGCAAAATATTTGAAAGGCACATAAAACCTTCCCTTTGTTCTGTGTAAGGCAATATGGTAGCTTGGTTTTTAAACATGGAATTGTTGTGTGCCCTGGCAAGGGACTGGAGATGCCTGACACAATTGCAAGTCCACTTTGCTTAGAGGTTGCTCAAATACAAATGGACAAAATTGTGCTTGCTAGCCCTGTGTGCTGTAGTAGGTGCTTTGCATGTGTTGGCAAGTATTTGCAGGTGTATGCCTTCAAAATCAATAAGTTCTGTAAAGAAGACTCCTTGTTTAGTATGAAAGGGACATATTTTTTTCAATTCTGAAATGAAATTTGAATGTAGGCATGTTATTTGCTCATTGTTCCTGTTATATGACTCAAAAATATGTAGTGTGTTTTTCTTCTGTTCTTTTTTTTTTGTAACTTGCAGTTTTAGTTTCTTGAGAGATCTCTTCCCCCTCCAAGTTTTGTTTCTATTCATCCCTCCCTTTCTGAGATCTTGCTCTTTTGCACCCCAATATTTTATTTTCATCTAAAGCCATTCCAGTTTCCCATGAGGACTGATGGAAACCAGATGCTTGCCTTTTGGATATATTTTCAAGTTCAGTAACTTAGCATGGACTTTTATAAATAAATCTCTAATTTGCTGAACAGCTAAAAGCCACCACCTATTTTTAAAATATTATTTTTGGGGACTGTATCTCCAGATATTTGCTTTAATGCTTCTTTGGGAGTGAGAAGGATAAAGAATTGTGGATTTCTACAGATGAATGAGATGGTGATACCTGTGGAACTTCTGGGAAAAGTGTCAGCAACACAGGAATTAAAGTAAAACAGAAAAGATGGAAAGTTTTGAACTTTTTTTTTCTTATGATGATAGAGAATGCATTTAGCTCTCTATTCGGTTAAACAGATCTGCTCAGGTACAGTATGATTTGTAAAGGAATTTCTTTCACTCTGTCTGTGCATTTACTAATTTAGGACAAAAGGCATTGAGATTTCTTGGCTTGTGAAGCGAAAGGAGGGCTTTCCAGGTTCTTTACTCCTCTTTTTCTCTCTTGCAGTGCTTTTAGGGTGAAAAGATCTTCCTGGGTGCCGTAAGCTGGCAGTGAGCAGTGTTACTGCTCTTCAGTGGAGGAACACGACTGCTACAAAGTAGTAGATGAATTTCAGTGATGGCCATGGGTTTGTTGGGTTTTTTCCCTAAACCTTTTCAAAGCATAGGGTTGCCGAAGTGTCATAGGTGAGGCCAGGGCCTCCTGACTATTTTTGTTGTCTTGCAGGACTCAGACACAACATTTACATGACCCATAAGGCTGCGTTCTGCAGTTGGTAAACTCAAAAGCCATGATATTTGTTTTAGCTGCCTGCCCGAGTATGAATCTTTATCATACTGTCCTCCCTTACCTTTTTGGTTTTTCTTTCAGGAAGCATGAAGTCTATAGTTTTAGCTTAAGGATAACTGAAATTCTCATGATTTGAGGGTAACAAGAAAAAAATGTTATGGATCATTTGAATTCCATTTTCTAAGATGGTTTTTCAAGTTAACCAATTTAGAAAGGGTTTTCAGCAGTAAGACTAGCTTTGTATGCTTTTTTCATACTATTTTTTGTTTAATTTACAAGCTTCACTTTAGATGATGGTTAAAACTCATGTTTCAGTTCTATGACTCATGGGTTCCTTGGGTGGATTTTTTGTTTCCCTAAACCATATATGGATGAGCTTTAAGAAAGCTATGATAAGAATGCATTCTTATTTTCCTCCCAACTTTAGTCCTCATCATTTCCCTTACATAGGTATTTTGACTTTAGTTTGGTACTTCAGTGATTTGCTTTTTTAGCAATATAGAAGCTTGATTGTCCCATGCCAGTTGATCAGAGACAATAATTGGTTGGAAGACAGCACAGCTTCCAAGTAATTTTTTCAAAATCTGAAAACTTTTTTTCTTTGCTGTAATTATTTTTGTAATACTAATTATTATATAACTTGTTTCAAGGATGTCAAAACTAAGTGCTGGATGATTAAGGAAGTAATTTCTTTTTAATTGAGAGAGCTGAGACACAGAAAATTTATGGAATTAAGTCAAGGTTGTATGGATTGGAATATGGAAACAAACTGTAATCAGTAGTTCAAATGCTGTTCCAAACCTTTGGCAACTGATTCCCCAAGTCTAGTTTGTTATTTTCAATCATTAACACTACTTTTCAGTAATTATGCCTGAAAATAAACTAGGTGAAAAACAGTGCCTCCCAAACAGACATTCCCTTCTCTTGTTTGGCCATGTCACTAAATCTCGAGGTGGCAGCTGTTCCAGGTTGCTCACTCAATGGAGCCCCACATGGCCTGGTGAGACTTTAAGCAATCCTGGAGAGTTTTGTTACTGACCGTGGTCTTTTTGTGCTGTGCATTGCAATGCAGTCAACTGAGTTGTCGAAAGCCCTCCTGTTTTATCTCGCTCTGAAATCAAGTGATGTTGGGTTAAAACCTTGTCCAAAGAAATCGAAGCTAATGAATGATGTTGGGTTTTTTTTTCATCTGAGGTTGTTGTGTAAATCTATGCACTTATTGGGACCTTTTGCTCCTAGTTTAGGAGCTGAGCAGGTTTAGCTAGCTAAGCCATGCCCTTAGAAAGCCTGCCCACACACTCAATAAATGGAAGGGTACAGCTCTTGCTTCCAGCTGAAATTCAGAGGCTCTTTGTATGTAGCACTTTGCTGCTCATCAGGTAGCAATTAGTTGAACCACAAAACATGCTGCAGCGAAGTGAACCCAACAAACTAAAGGCTTGCCTGGAAGTTCAAAGGAGAGTTGCTGGGATGAAAATGGAAGGTTGCAGGGTGGAAAACAGAGTTCAGTGACTTGCACAGGATGATACCTACCCATCTGCCAGGAAAAATGGGTGGGACTGAGGGTGAGTTAGGCAATAGTAATAGCAGCCTTTCTCACATTTTGTACCTTAGAGTTCTGCTGGGAATCTTTAGAGCTGCAAAAGATTTGTAAAGGCTGTGCAGTTTCTTGAGGTTGCTGCAGTAGGTAGCCTAGGAACACAAATACAGTAGTAAATATAGATAGTGGACAATGGCAAGTGCCAAAGGCAGATCCCTATTTACTGAACATCAAAATATTTCCTTCAATTTTAAGTTTAAAGATGTTTTTTCACTTCTAACTTCAGGTACATTCCCCTCTGGCCCCCATATAGTTAATGCCACCTCAGGAAGTTGAAAATCAAGCAAAGGGAGGTTGAAGAAGAAATATTTAATGTGTTGGAATTCTTTTGTTTTCTTTTTCTTTTATTTTTAGTTTGTTTGCCACCAGGGAAATGCAAAATATCACCTCTGAGTTGCAGCAATTGCAGCCATTTTACCCTTTTGGTTTTGAGGTTTTGTCTACATAACTAAATCGTGGTGGGTTAAACCAAGGGCAGTCACATTAGGGGGATATTTAGAAATATCACCTTCTTTTGTATGAAAATGAGGAGGCCATCATCAAGTAATTGTCTCTCTCAAGCTGAGAGCCTGTAAGTTCAATTTAGGATAAATTTTCAAATTCCTACCTTCATAGTCCAAGTCCTTGATGGAATAAGGGTTGGTCAATTTGCTTGGGAGAGTACCTCAGATGTTATATTCAGCAGAACCTGATAAGGAGCTGGGGAGGAGATAAATTGAGGCATCACTCTTTGAAGTGTAGTGAGTACTTGTGGTGGAGGTTTGCACCTGAGAGTCCCTCATGAAAATGGAGGCAGGAAAGTTCTGGATCTTCGAAGTTCCCATCTGTTTACAATGGATCAAGTGGTGAATAAAGTGCCCTAATTGCTCATCTTGGTTTTTTGCCTTAACCAGTGATAAACATCTGTGACAATGCTTTATATCAACTGTTGCATAGCACAAACATCTGACAAATACAGCAAAAAGTGATTCTGAATTTGACTCTTAGTTTGTTTCTTAAAAATACTGCTTGTTTTTGGACAGGGAAGTAATGTGGGAGTTTGGGGTTTTTTGAGTAATTTTGCTGACCATATAGATGTTTGTTGTAAAGACTGAAACCATGCATATCTTTCATATATACTGGGATTAGCCAAAAAATAAATGCTTATCACATGTTGTTATTATATGGACTGCATTCTTTAATTCCTGTATTTCAGATCAGAATGAAAATACTTGCCTTCCACTATAGTTCTGCTGTAGGGATTAAACCACTCTAATGTATACTGATGCTTTTAGAAAACAAAGATTAAATTGTTACAGCAAAAAAATGCAGTGCAAAAATCATGAGTTTTAAAAGTGGCTTTACACAAGCAGATCATTAGAAAGGTAATAGCTTTGGCTTGATGTTTAGGTGTACAGTAGTTAAGAAGCCTATTTTCACTCTATTATCAAACTGAAGTAAAACTTATCTGTATTCTAGTTTAGATGTGACACATTTTTTTTTCTGTCTGTGAAGACAGGAACAGTGGAGGTTTATTCACATATATTTTTCCTGAAATGGTGTAATTCAGTAGGAAGTATCTGGAAATTAGATAATCTTACTTGATCTTGCTATGTGCTAGATGGACAGTGTACCTCAGTAAGTGGGGTGAGGAAAGACATGATAGTGATAAATGACTGCTTCTGATTTAGAATAACTTTCTGAAATACCAACAGCTTTCTCCTGTCTTACAGAATTAAAAAAGAAACATCTGAGTTGAGGAGTATCTTTGTGGGCAGCAGGGATTTGCTTAATGAACTCCACATTGTTCAGTTTATATGCTCTTGCTGAAAGCAAGAAGTAACATTTGCAAGCTGAAATTTAATACAGAAAACATCTCGGCTGAGTGAGGTCGTGACTAGTGTTACTAGGAGTCTGACTGTTATTTGACAGGTTTTTCCAGGTTGCAAACCCCTTTAAGTTAGTTTTGCTTTAAGCTGATTTATATTCTGCATGTTGCAAAGCCTTCTCGTTGCTGTTGAAGGGTGGAAGCAGAACATGAGATGTGCTCAAACACCCCCACATTGAAGAGATCTTCAGTAGCACGGATGCTTCTGAGGAGTAGATTGCATGAATTTGCCAAACATTAAATATATGTATTTTAGGAATGTAGGAACACAACTAAGCTAACCTTCATTATGGAAGTCTAAAAAATCTCTTGAAAACCACAGGAGTTAATTTTGCTGACTGTCAACATCTCTGTGATGTACAATAAAGCTTCAGCTTAAGAGGTACAAGTGCCAACTTCCTTCATGAGGGGAAAGCAGTCTCCACTGACAGTGCAGTATTAAGTGAGCCTTTCTGTGGTAATTACATGCCAGGTGCTTTGAGCTGTGCCACCGGTGTCAAGAGCTGTTGTGGCTGTATAAGTACAACCCAGATGCTTTTTACTTTTTATTATCTCCTCTCTTCACACAGGAGATGCTGAAAGGCGTGTTGGTTTCAGGGGGTGGGGTGGGAGGGGCATTGGTTTGGGGTTTGTTTCAGAAAAGAGCAGAAATGGGGATATGGAATAGTTCAGATTTTGAAGACTGATAGGAGAGCAATGTTGTTTGTGTGTAGTGCGATTTTCTGGCTAAGTTCTGCTTTTTAGTTTTTCTGAGGAAAAGGTTCATGGCTGTGTTTCAGGAAGCTCTTCTGGTTACTGCTTTCCTCCCATTTATAAATAATCCCCAGAGGGGAGTGTAGGTTTGTTTTTTTTCTTTAATGAGTTACAGAAAACCATCAAAAAAAGTGATATTCTTAGGTTTTTGTTATATTTTGTTTCATTTGAAGTGATTTTAATGAAGTACTATTCTCCAGGAGGCCTGTGATGCAATTCTGGCTTTCATTTCCTTATTTTCTAATGGACTTCTGTGGTATTCATGGTGACAGTCACCAATATCCCATAAGCACTGCAGCATAATGTAGAAAAAAGTTTTTTTTTTTCTCTAGTAATATTACCTGTTGTAGGCAATAGCTGATTACAGCTGTTTTAAAATGCTATATTACTTGCAAAATGTTTTCCATTAGTGATCTTACTATATCAGGTAGGTTTTTATTTATCAGAACTGATGTAGTGGTTAAGCATAGGTTTTAAATTTTTAGCTCCATTTCTGTTTTTGCAGCAGACTTGGCTGGGCTTTAATGTTTTATTTCTTAAAACTAGACATTTTATCTTCAAGAGATAACCTTTATCTGCCTTTCACATAGTCAGATCTGATTTACTTGATAGCCATCGAGGCTCTGAGGACTTCAGTAGAAGATACTAAGAAAAATAAAGTATCATGGTGATAAATTGGGGATGACTATTACCAGTCATTTTTGTTTAGTTCCTTGTGAACTAAAGTTTGTGTCCTCCCCTCAAATATTCTCTTGTTGTTAAGCGCCCCATAGGCAAACTTGTTGCAGTTCATTTTATGTTTGTTAATGATGTAGATCTGCTTTCAACTGTTAAATAATATTTAGGCTTTGGAGTGCATATAGGTTTCATTTCCCAAAGTGAAGTTTCCTACAACAAAATAAAACTAGAGGAAAGGTGTGTTCAGCACCTGAGTGTTCTGATGAAACACTATAGAGTTTCACTGCCCAGTAAAATAGACCTGAGTTTTTCATCTTCTAATGCTGCTGTTACTTCAGTATTAAAAGTGAAATCCAGCTTTGCCTGGTGAGTGAATAATAAAAAGCTGTGTATAAATTGGTGTGGTTTCTTTTTTTTTTTTTTTTTTAATATCCCCACTGCCTCACATTTTCCGGTGGGGCGTGTTTTGGCCTGACACTGAATAGGAGGTGTTTCAGTGGATGTGTTCTGGACTGAACACTAAGCCTGAAAAATAACAAGAGAATTAAAAACCGTAGGGATTGCTTTGTCTGAGAGGAGTGTGCTGTATCAGTGAACCTGTTAGTCTGGTATCCATACCCACTGTGACTGCTCTCTGATGATTCAGTGTGAGAGGGGAGTGAGAACCGAACCATTCCTCGTAATCCCGGCACGGTGAGAACCTGGGTGCTTACACAAGACATGTGGGTTTGATTATCATAAGCACTTGTAACTAATAATTAAACTGGGGTCTTATAGGCGTTGTTTCATGTATCTATCAACATAACTCTCATCCCAGACAGGCTAACAACATCAAGGTGTTTGTGCTGTATGTAGATGAAAAGTATTTTCTCACACTGTTTTTTTTTCTTTCCAATTGCACTTTGTCCAACTTTGGTGCACAGTGTAGCCTCACTTTTGCCTAATCCACAGTGAGTTGTTCAGGCTGAAAGTTAGACAGTTTTCTTTACTTGTTTCTGTGCATCCTCTCTGCGTTTGGCAGGGTCTGCACCAGATCTGAGCCTTTGTCAACTTTGTAGTTAGTGACTTGAGACAGGAAGTCTTCAGGATTCATCTGACACTTCAGTTTAGTCACAACTGAATCCTTATTCCCACCAGGAAGAAAAAAAAAAAAAAAAGCCCTTTGTCTCTTCAGTTGCTCATGTGCACATTCTTTCATTCATGGAGATGCAGCAATTTCTGGCCTTGAAAGGACTTTGGCTCCCTGCTGGGGCAGAGGCCAGGGGGACATGCTTTCCTCCTGACCTCATGGTGCTTCTGGTGGAGTCCTGTGCTGGAGCCTCTGCCCACAAAGTGCTCAGAATGGAAACTTTCTCTTCCTTCCTGTGATGAGTAAGGAGGTTTGAGGGATCCTATCTCAACTTCATAGTGAACTGCCCTTTAACCTGTTGCGGTTGTTTGGTGTTTGTGCCACAATCCTCTTCTGTCTGGCCCATGACCTGACACCACTGGCTGCTGCTGGAGATCCTTGCTTTCCCCAACCCTGAGGCAACTAATCAGTACCAGGGAAGTGTTTCTCCCATTTGTCAGGGAGCTCTGATAAATGGGAATTAGGATGTTAAGAGGAGGGAAGCAGGGAAGCAATTGTCACTAAGAATATTATGTTTCAAAGAATGAGGAATCTTTCAAGTAAGGACAGTGTAACTTTTAGCAGAAGTTGCACATCTGCAGCACAGAGATGTTAGTGTTGGATCATTGTGATGAATGAGCATCTCTTCTGCGAGGATGAGGAGTGACAAAGACTTGCCTTTGCTTCTGGTCCATGGAAATTAAACAACAAAACAATTAGCAATACATTTATAGAGATGAAATGAAAAACAAAATAAGTTATTGAAATATAGGCTTAATTGCACTTGATGCTAACAGTGTTTGGTTCACACTTTGTAAAATATTGATGCATGTGAAGCTTTAGCTTTTCTCCAGCATTCCTGTTTTAGCTGAGCAGAGTTTGTCAACATGAAATCTGCAAATCATTTCAATCTCTCCTACATTTAAATATACAACAGATTTATATGCTTTCGTATTTTGGAATCTTTGATATTCTTCCTAATGCCTTAAACTTCTAAGTTTATGATGTCTGTTGAGTGTTTTCTCCCATGGTTTTGGCAAGCCTCAATTTCCTCACATTTCTAACTCTTGCCAAGATGCAATTTGAATAGAACTTGGAAAACCCCGACAAAACAAACAACAAAACCCCATGAAAATTTGATGTCATTTTTATGTGGGTGTGGCTGAGGAAAAAAAATCTTCCAAAATAAAATAAATATGCAGTGTGAGAGGTTACAAGCCATTGTCTGAGAGACACAGACTTTATAGAGAATCTATGTCAGCAGCTAAGACTGGTTTGATGCTGATGCTTGATGTTGCTTTCTGTTTGGAATGAAGTCTTCACCAAGCAGTTAAATGGCTTTTCTGAGTGGCAATTATTTTGGGGGGGGTTGCTTCTTTGGCCTCGTCTGTTGTTTCTGTTGAACCTGTGACTGGTTGCTGCTCTGTAAGAGAGACCGTCTTGGCAAAAGGGAATGAATTATAGAAATAATGTTTTTTGTTGTGTGGGGAAAGGACTTTTAGCACTCAATGTCTTTTGGAGGGAAGATGACCAAACTTAGGGTAGTCAGTCTTATTGACTGTATAGTATCCCTTTTAGCTCCTAAGCTTCTATGCAAAAAATGGAATGTAGTATACATTCTTAAAATGTATTACAGAGTTTAGGAAGCCAAAGTTTTAATGAGGACAGTGACTTCAGAGGTAACTAATGCTTCTTGATTGCTAACAGATTATTTTTCCTTTACATACAAAGGCACTCCACATGAGCGGACTCACTGACACATGGAGTCACTAAAATACACGTACTGGGCTAAATGTAATGTATAACAGGTTTTGCAAGTACAAAAAAACGTAATATTTTCCATTCATGGCCTCTCAAGTACTGAAATTTGTAAGTGTGCCTGAACTCAATACTGATCTTTGAGATGCTTGACTGGAAGAGTTGCCAGTTATCTCCTTTCCAAGTCTTGGAAGGAAGGTGAAGACTGGACAAGTCAGTCATTTTCCACAAAATCATCTTAACTCATAAGAGACTGCTCCATTAACCTGAGAATTGAATGAGTGCTGGAGCTCATATTTTTGTGCTGCATCTCTTGGAGCTGCCTACAAAGGAGCAATGTTGAATAACTTACGTAGAGAGTATGATTTTGGGATTTTTGTATCTTTTCCACTTGGCTGAAGGGAGCTGTCCTGGAGAAGAAAGCTCCTAGTGCAATTTGAGTGAGTTGGAGCAAGGGCAGATTGAAGTTTCCCTTGTGGCAGGGCTGCTAGTGCTGTGAACAGGGACTAACATGGAATTTGGGACAAAAATGAATTTCAGCACTACTCAGGTAAACAACGCCGTCATTAAAAAACAACAATAAAGGAAAAAGAAGAAGAAAAATCAATATTAAATCTCAGTTACCATATTGAGAATATTTCGGCAGGAAATGGAACCAGGGAGAAGAGAATTAGATGTCTCATGTAACTGGCACTTCCTAGCCACTTTTGTGAAAAGCTGTTAGGTTGGGTTTTATTTAGGATCTAGATAAATTTCAGATTGTTATGTCAATTAATAAAATCTATGAGTCACTTTATTTCTTTATTTTAGTCAAAAAGAAATATCTTTACTTACATTAGCCACTAAAGTTAACTATTTTTACGAGACACCATGCAGTTGTTGCTCACAAATACTATTGTATACAACAGGAAGAGGTGAGTGGAGGTAGCATGCCAGTGCTGAAATCAGTATTAGATCAATTCAGTATTACTGTTGATAATTTTAAGGCTGGTTAGTGGTGAGGGGGAGAAGGTTGTAGAAATCATGAACTAGTTCAATGGTTTAATCTGGTAGATTTATCTTGGCAGGAAGGATGGATTCATAACTTGTATATTTGTTTCTTTTATACTAGAAATTACAAACGTGTTTTGAAATAAAATATGGTCATAAAGTTTTGAATTTCTCTTGAGGTGGAGGAATAAATGTTCTTTATTTAATGCGAAGGACTTAATCTGCTATAAAAGATAATGGAGCCTGAGGCATTTATCAGCCTTCCTGAAGAAATGTAATACCTTGCAGGGCTGGACCTGAACTGTTTCTGCTATAAACCAGTAATTAACAGACAGAGCACATCGTTGATCCAGATACGAATAAAGGACACTGTGAAACTATTCTTCTGCTTTCCTTTTCTTTCTTTGCAGAAGCGAGATGAAAAGGGTTTAAATTGTTTGCGGCTCTTTCTGAGGATGTACTCTTATGTCAAATTTATATTTTAAAATTACACCTTTCATTTTGATCATTCTAGTTTTCTTGGCTGAGGTGGGTTTCTTTTTTGCCTCCCATACATTAGCACTAGAGAATGACTCTCTGTTAATAATAGCTGCACACTGTGGGTGAGGCCAAAAGGAAGTATGAGGGCAAGCTGGAGTGACTGCAAACATTAGATATTTACTCTTGACTACCCTATTCATTGTATAATTCTCCCAAATGATTTTATTCTTAAAAAATGTGAAGAATTCATCTGATTCTTCTCATGATACAATATCTTCCTGCTGTTTGGTTCTGTGTTTTTTTAAACTCCATGGATAACTCTTCTCATGATTAGTCACTGAATTAAATTACCTCTTGACATTTTCAGCTTTTTTTTTCGTGCCTATCAGTCTGAATAGGGTTTGTTTGCTTGTGATTCTTTTGTTTGTTTGCTTTAAGTTGCTCTTCCTAAAGAGGATCTGTCAGACACAGCTGCTATGCGTGTAGGTAAGTAAAAAAGGAAATAGAGATACAGAACATGTTGTTAATGGTCTAATGCTATTTCCTGCCTTAGGTCACTGTAGGTTAGTAATGGTCAGCTAGGAAGGGAAAACTGGTGGAAATCAGCAAAAATGGGCAGGACCCCGATGGTCAGATTTCTGTGATGGTAGATATGAAACTCTTTCAGTGTGAGATTAGAGAGCTCTTGTAGTCAGTAATTTCAAACTCTGTGTGCTTCTTAGACTGGTCAAGCCTGTACGAAAGGCTTGGGTAGGCAAGGACCAACCCTGGTGAGAGCTCTCCAAAAATCAGGCTTTGTGCGTGTGGCTGCTGGAGTGAAGATGATTATGGGATATCATTTATGGAGACTAGAGGGTGGCTGGCACTATTTTGTTGGTTTCCAACCCGTGGTAACCCAAGCTTTGTGTCAACACAGACTATTTTTCAGGCATGTGTAGAAATGTTTCCTCATTTTATGCAAAAGACTGCAGAAATCTTAAGTCTTTCACAAGTCAGTGATTTATTTTTCTCCTTGTTCATGGATGTTTCCTCTTGAAGATAGCAGTTGGGCCAAGAAAAATTGTATTGGTCACTGGTCTGCTTAACATAAACGTGTTACTAAGAGAAGATGACTGTACAGTTGAGCTTTTCATCTTTGTCCAAAGAGATCACTCAAGAAGTGTACTTTCCATGCCTAAAAATTATTGTAGGAAGTAGCTGAGACCCATGACTTTTTTTCCCATGAAAAGATGCCTTCAGGGTAGTAGGCTGCAGAGTTGCACTTCTCCCAATGGCTTTGCCAAGACTATATGTTTTAGTAAAGCAGCATCTATATAAAAATAATTGGCCTCCAACTGTTTGTAACTATTTACTGCAGTCAGTGTGCCAATGCTTTCGAAATTCTTATATTTCAGGTAAATAATTGAAATGTTCTCCCCGTAACTGCTCTCAAGTAGCAAATTTTGTTTTGTTAACAGTTTTTGACCAGTGTGTAGGTTCTGTGTGACTGGTGGGGATTTGCCATTTGCACTCTCGAGTAAAACCCTTCTACCGATTTCTGGTTTAACCCATGCAGCCCATACAATAAGTTTCTGAAAGTAAAGGGGCTCGTTAGCTAGCGTGTAAATTGTGATGCCATTGACCTTGCATATTTATTTTACACTGTGTCTGTAGTTATTTAGTCAAAGGCTTAAAGAAATAATCTGAAGTTGGCCACAGTTTATCTTCACTTCTTAAAATAACACAGATACCTCAGTGGCATGATCTTTGGTGACATTTTAATTCTATTGGCACACTTTGAAATAGCCAGCTGGGACATCACAGGCAGGCATCAGTTTTGAAGCCTTGCAGATACCATCTAAATGCCAAGCTTTTGAGTAGCAAAATAATGCATTTATATATAGATTAAACACACAGTAATCAGAAGTGTCTCGCAACACATGTCACTAATTGTGAACAGCTGCATCAGAACAATGCAGCTGTTAAAACTCCTTCATGCCCCCAGATTACATGTATTTGGTCCAAATTGCTCATGGGTATATCTGTATGCTTTTGGGAGGGTAGAGAGAATCATTTGGGATGCATTCATTTGCTGAAATCAGTCCTTGATTATATTCCATTAAGAGGGTGCATGATACAAGGAGGCTCACAGACATTTACAAAAATAATCTAACACATTTCTTGCATTCAGCAAGCAAACACCAGTGTAAGAGAATTGTATGGTTTTTGTGTGTCTAATATGCTGCAGTGCTGCTGCCTCCCTTCAGGCTTTAGCTGCATCTGCAAAACACACAGTGCTGCTACAGAAATACCTTATCACAGAATGTTTGGGCTTGGAAAGGTTCTTAAAGATCGGGCTCCAACCCCCCTCCCCTGGGCATGAACACCTTTCACCTAGACCAGGTTACTTGAAGACCCATCCAACCTGGTCTTGAAGACTTCCAGGGATGGGGCATCCACAACTTCTCTGGGCAGCCTGTTCTAGTGCCTCACCACCCTCACAGTAAAGAATTTTTCCACTTTAAAACGAGTCTCTTGCAGTTTAAGGCCATTACCCCATATCCTGTTATAACATAACTTTGTAAACATTTCCTCATCATTTTTCTTGTAGGCTTCCTTCAGATATTGAAAGGCTGCAATAAGGTCACTCTGGAGCCTTCTCTCCTACAGGGTGAATAACTCAGCTCTCTCAGCCTTTTCTCACAGGAGAGCTGCTCCATCCCTCTCATCTTGATGTGGCCCGATCCATCAGGTCCATGTCCTTCTTGTGCTGGGACCCCAGAGCTGATGCAGCACTGCAGGTGGGGTCTCACCAGAGCAGAGCAGAGGGGCAGAATTCCCCTCACCTGTTGCCCACACTGCTTTGGATGCAGGTCAGGGCACATTTGGCTTTCAGGGCTGCAAGCACACATTGCTGGGTCATGTCCAGTCTAACATGGTAGCAAACCAGTTACAAAATGGAGACAAGAATGCCAAGAGTGCTCTAGCCTCTGCTTTCATCCCTGTGTGCAGCTATAAAAACAGCTAATGTTCTGTGCCTGTTGCTGAGACATGTTTTGCGCCAGTGAGTGTTAGAGGACTGGAAAATAAAGTTGAAGAAATGCTTTCACTGTGATGGGAACCAGTCTTGTCATCATTGTTGTCATCATGCTGCCTTGTGTCTTGTTTTTCCCTCGGGGTTTTTATTAGAGGAAGTTTTCAGCAGCCTCTGATTCGGCTGCAGAAAATTATGTCATACAAAGGAAACCAAGAGCAAAGCTGTCAAGGTCTCAAACTAGGAAATACAGGGGGAGCCTGTATTGGTGTGGGGAGGTTTGCTTTGAAAGTCTGTTGTGCTTTGCGTGCACTGTAATTTCCTAAGGAATGCAACAACATAGATCTGGTTTTGACTGTGCTACTAATTTACAAAGGTCCTGATTGAAAACTTCCTGAGAATTGCATAACTGTACTGTTTGTAGTGCTTTGGGACACTGATCTTTCATTTTTGTTTCTTCTCTATTCTAGTTATGTAAGGATAAGTGTTTTTAGGAAGATCTCAAAAAGTCAATAAAACAATGACTCTCTGCAAACATTAGGCAAAGCTTTCTTGCTGCTACTTGAGCGTCCAATGATAGAGTTTAGTCAAATGTCCATCGAATTCAACACTTTAGTGAGACTGCCAAAAAGACAGTGAGCTTGAAGACATTTGACCCAAGTCCAAAAATTTTCTGATCTCAAAGTTTTTAGAGTCCTGTTGGTTTACTTGCCAGAGCCTGAAGTAGCCTTGGGATTTGGCAGTTGCTCAGCAGTCATGCGTCAGCAGTGGCGCTTCCTGCACTCCTGGCCGAGTCCAGAAAAATGGAAAAGCTTGCATTTTGGAAAGTTTAGACATTTCTTGAAATATTACTCTCCTTACCTGTGAATTTGAGTAGTTGGTGAATATATTTGAGAGAGACACTTTTGTCCCCTTTTTCAGAAAATGGGGAGTGGGGGGGNTATCTGAACTGTGGGACATGCTTAATGGCATTTATTTAAAAGCTTCTTCTGAAAATTGACTTAACATTGTGGTAACAGTAACAACATTAAGAATGGGAAAAGAATGATTCTCACTGTTCTCTGTACTGTGGGTCATAATCTGATAAAGTATGGGTAGCTTACCTGACCTAAAGATGCCCAAGTTCATTTTATCTCAGTCAACTGTGTAATCTGTGTCATTTTTTCCTTCATAAACACTCATCTCATTATTTGGGTGCCATGAATGATGTTGCTTGTCTCTATTTACACTTTTGTTTTCCGAATGCAGACTATGCCCCACACCTGTTGCTTTCCTTTGAAAAACACATCTCTCCAACATGCATGGTTTATGATGCTAACTTGCAGGCATTCTTTAATTATAAAAGGATATGTGGTGATCTGTCAAAGGACAGTTGTCTCTAAATGGATTAAAAGAAGCTTACATGGTTTAAATATGGGCTGTGCCCTTCATATGCTGAAAATAGTTCAAGTTAGCATGAACTGGCTACATAGTCTATTTAGTACCTCTGCAGGTAACTGGTTATTTTCTTGAGCTCAGACAGTTAATTTTACACCTCTGTGTATGTGGGATGTAAAGAATAGGAAAAAAGTCCCTAAGACAAGTAAGTGAACTGACAAGTGTTAGATAAACTGTTCCCAAGCTTCAGCCCACAGGAAAAAAATGAGACACTGGTTAAATAAAACCTGTCCTCTGCCAGGCAAGTTCTCAGCTGTTGAGAATCAAAATTTTAGTGTCCTGACTCATCAACTCTTGCCACCTTCCTCTAGCAAACAATGAAGTGAGAATAAATAATGATTGGTTGTTTGGAAAAGAAATGTCTTCCTGAAAGATAGCAATAGTGTCATGAAAGAATAACAGCATCAGAAAAGACGGAGTGTTTGGTAATGCTTGGAAAAGCAGGCAGGTTTTCAGGTATAAGATATTTTCTAGGGGTTTGAAAACCTGCTAAATACAAATTGAGTAACACCATTGTGAGTTAAACTAGAAGTACACATCTGTTACACCACCTTATATAAAAGTAAGTGGTAGCTGCAGAGTTGAGTGTCCAAATAAGAGCTGAATTTTACAGCTGCACTGTTTTAAGGTCTTTTTTCCACACAGGTTTTTTTTTAATAATTACTGGCTTTGAAAAATTCCAGGGGTATTGTCAGCAGAAAGTCATGTCTGTGGCACAAAACCCTATGAGGTAATAAAAACACATACTGTGCCTGTCAAATATTACTCTCTTACTGCGGCTATGAGGCAAGACGAAAGTAATGTTTGCAGCATTGTGACAGATCTCAACAGGCTTTGTGACCATCAGATGTTTTCCATCAGTGATTAGTTGCCTACAAAAGCATCTTAATTGCTTCATATGCTCTAAGTGTGCTGTGACTGTTACCCCCTAAGTATTTTAAGCTGAGAAGTATGAAAGGTATTTTTTTCAAAAGCTAAGTGGTGGGAAAGGAAAACTTCATAGTTAGCTGGATCAGTTGGAGTCAGATGGAGTTATTAATTTTTCTCTTCTTTCATGGTTATTGCAAGCAGTAGAAGAAGTACAGGACTTTGCTTTATGCACTTTTACTTAATAATTGGTTCCTTGGCCAATTTATTGACTACAGGAATTCACTGTTAAGGGTCTCTGCTGCTCTCCAATGTTTCTTGCTTAGGAAAACAAAATAATTTCCTGTTGCAGCTCATAGTGTGACAGTTGATCTTTGACTTCTCTTTCCCTTGAAGGTATGGTGACCTGTCAGCTAGGTTAACTTGAGGTCTTGATGTAAACAGTTGAAAGGAAAATACAAGGAAACCCCCAAAGTGAAGTTGTTAGGTATCTAAAACTATAATAGCCATGCTGAGACATAGATAGCTTTTCTCAGCATGTTAGACCTGTAATACATGCTGCTAAGCCAGTGACCTTAAATATATAACCATATAAACAATACGTGGAAATGATAAAGTGCAAGAAAAGCAAGGGTCTGTAGTGGAAAAGTTAACAGCTTCTGGCAAGTGCATGCTCATTAAATTGATACAGTAATAATTCTGGCATGTGGCTTACTGTCCTTCAGCTCTGCTGTGCATAGGCAGTGCCACCTGTGGGACAGCCTGTGTGAGCCCCTCAAACATCTGCTGCAATGAAAACTTGTTCAGGTGTGTGCTGGCTGCAGTGTCCCTGTGGTGAAAAGGCCCCTGGCAGCCTTTGTGGCACTTTGCCAGCCATGTCCTGTGCTCCTGCACATTGAGGATGAGTATTCATCCCTTACCTCTGGGGTGACATGGGAGGGAGGAGAGAGGTGTCTGAGAGGTTGAGTGGGAAAGAAAATGGGCTGGTTTGCTGGTGGGTCCCACTGAGAAGTCAGACAAAAGCTTAATGATATTCCTGACCTTAACTGGAAATAACCTATAGCATGTCCTATTAAAACCAACATGGCTTTATCTTTTTAAATAGATTTATCGTCATGTTTCTTTATTGGTGGTTACTGCCATGTCCCAGGATTTTCTGCAGCAGTCCCAGGCTCAGTGATTTTCTGACAGCCATGCAGTTGTGGTAGGGTTTCCTCCTGTCCACATATTGTGCTTGAGATGATGCACAGCTTGAAGCACCACAGATGGAAGTTCAGAAGCTGAATTATTAGGTTGCTTATATCTTGTATACCTTGTATCATCTGAAGTCAGTAAGTAGCAGGAGGTGTTAGGATGCAGCTGGGATTTTGCCAGATTTCTGGACAGTACTTTTGGAGTCTGGGTGGGTGACCCTCTTCTCATGCTGGTGACCTGGTGAAGGACAGGGCTTTTTGCTGTTGCTGCCTGACTACACTTCCACTGTCCTTCTCAGACTTCCTGGAAGTATTGAATGGTTGAGCTGCTTTGTAGAGGAGAGGTGTGCTTAGTTCCCAAAAGAAGTAAAATATAATCTAATGGTTCTTCAAATTGGCGGATTCTTCATTTGAGAAAAAATGCTCATTCCCACACAAACGCTTAAGAGAAAAAAAAAATACCAAATAAGGACATGTTGGGGATTGGGGAGCTGTTTGTGGTGAATTTCCAGTTAAAATAGATATGACTACACTTTTGAGTTTATTTGGGCTGTGTTTTAAACAAAGGAGGTAATTTAAACATTAGTCATCATATTGTGGAAAGCACTGGAAATAATAATTCAGCACTTAGTTTTGAATCTTTTAAATTATTACCTAGATTTGATGACAGACTGAAGTCAACATGAAGCTGAGCCCTTTTTTTTTTTAAGGGTTTTGGAGGACTGACTAGGTCTGTGAGTTATTTAGACCTATGCTTTTCTTTAAGATGTCTGTTTTTAAAAGGTAATTTGCTTTGTTAAAATTACTACCTAATAAGCACTCATAAAGAAAATCAAATATATAAATTATGCTTTATTACAAGACCAGATATAATTGTTTTGTCTTGTCACTTGCACTTAGCTGTTTTGTCAATACTGTTACTTAGCAAGACAGTTCTAGGAAGGCTTAAAGAAAAGAAAAAAGGGTTTATAGCAAGGCATAACTGATAGAAATGATCTTGATAGTTTAGACATGCGGAGCTACCACTTGGACCTAGGCTGCTTTATAACTCTCCTAGGACAACTGGCAGCAATATGCCATTGAGGATTGTAAGGCATCAGCCATACTTGGTACTGGGGATGCTTTACCTGTTTGGGTTCTAATCAGGGGAGTCATGGGCAGGTGTCTACAGATGTGCCCTCTTTGTCCAGGGCTAACCATAACATGGCAGCTCCAGGTTTCTGAACATTCTGCCTTCATGGAAGTAAAAAGCATGTTTTTCAAAGCCTCTGATGGAAGGTAAGTGAGATAAATTCTGTGGTATTTTTTCCTTCGCTTTTTGTTTGATTTTTGGTTTTGCTGTAATAGAATAAAATATTATCTGCCTGTACTTAAATCCTCTTTACAAATGTATTGGTAGGGTTGCCACAGACCACAGGAATGAGACTATGAGCACTAGTTGTCTTTGGGAGGTCTTAAAAACAACTAAACCTTTGTGGGTAGGAATACCAAAGCAGAGGGCAGAATTTTTCTTTCCTAAAATATTAGCACTGTTTATTTTAACACATAATGATGGAATCACAAACCTTATTTAAATTTAAGAGGGGAGACCTAAATTTGATTTGGCCGACTATCAAGCAGCCAGTAAAGCAAGAACGTAATTTTTCTTTGTTTTACCTGACCTAGTGCTTCACTGGACTCTGGTGTGCTGGGGGAGGCACACTATGAGGATGTGAAGATATTACATAGTATATAGCAAATGTAAAAGGCTGACACACACATTCTATTAATTACCCCCCTTTAAATTTACTGAAAGTGTAGCATCTGTTGAGAGTGACTCACAAACTAGCTCTGTTCTAGTGCCCAAACACCCTCTGGGTGCAGCACTGACGTTTCCGTTGTTTGATTGTAATTAATGCTATTTGTCATAATTTGGTATGTCCAACTAAATGTAAGCTAGTATAATAAACTAGAACAAAGGAAATCACTGGTGAAATAAAATGTTGACAGCTGTCTCTTAGCAACCACGATGACCAGAGTACAGATTTGAAAACATTGCTGTTTCTCAAGGCAAAAAAATAGTAATCTCTTTCTTTGCAGTGGCTGCAATAGATTCCGATTTTTCTTTTGAAAATTGAGTTGTACTTAATGATGATTTTGCTACCTCTGCTGTTCCATGTGTTGGGCTGTGGACAGCTTTGCCATCTCGAGGCCACGGATGCTTGCCCTGGCAAGATTGCTGAAGTGCTGATGTACCAACTGGTGTTGCCTGGGGCAGTGTGTGCTTCTACAAAACTGTGGGAAACACAGTTGTGTGTCTCTGTGTTAATGTACACAAAGAAACCATTTCTGATGGTGTATAAGTTGCAACAAGAAGCAAGCTTAACAATGTTCCTGTTTTTCTATTCCTGCAAGCCAGAGCAAAATTGATAAGAAATGAATTATGTCTTTGATGGAGAAGGGGCTTGTGTTTAAGGAAAAAAAATATATTTGGATTGTTCTTTTTTCTATGCTTTAAATTGTGTCTACATTTGTTTTTATTCAGATAACCCCGAGTGGAAGTCATGGCTTGTTATATATGTTAAATGCTTTCTGCTTGTCATCTTTGTTCCATGACTTGGCTAATTTACAGAAAGCAAATTTATTTAGCTTTCTCCCCTGTCAATTGACAGCTCTCTAGAAGTAAAAGGAAGCTGCAGACTACAATGGCAAGACTACTAAAAATTCAGATTTCCGCAAGGAAGATCAGACCAGTGGATTTTCAGGGATGTAGCATCTGCTGCCAAAACCTATCTCCTGATGATTCACCAGCTAGGAAAAAGGAGTTTGTTTTGTAAATTGGAAGGCCAGGATGTGAAGCAGGAAGGGAATCCTTCCTCTTTTCCATCCTTCTATTGGATAGGTTCTGTTCAGAACAGTAAATATAGTTCAGAGGAAGTTTTCCAGCACTGACTTCATTTGGTGGACTTGGCAGTGTTAGGTTTATGGCTGGGCTCAATCTTAAAGACCTTTTTCAACCTGGATGATTCTGTAACTCACTGAAGGTGTTGCACCTTCTTGTTGTATTTCTCACAAGAGTTTGAGCAATCTTTCGGGTTACAAAAATATGAAAACAGCAAACACAGCAGCTATGTTAATACCAGAGCTGTGTGTTCCCCTTGTTTATAGAAGGGCTCATACAAGCACAGTTACCTTCTTGTGAATGGCTCATTGAGTTTTTTATCTGCTTGTTAAGTTATAGATGCATTACAGTCCCTTGGCTAAGGGGCTTTAAATGGAGATCAGAAGAGACAACTCTGACATGTCCTTTGGATTCTAGGTTCAGTGAAGATTTAGGGCTTTGGCAGCTGAGGGTTTGCTTCCGTAATGTTGATTATTGAGATAACAGTGCGGCCATTGATCATCAGTCCCTGGAGATGGTACATCAAATTGTACTCACTGCAGAAGCATGAAGTTTTAGCTTTAATAATGTATTTTTCCACTTACTGGTAACTATAGAAGACTTCTGTCAAATTGCTTATGTCCTTTTTTTTTTTTAAGTGGGTGAAATACTAGGAAAGTGAATGAATAACAGGAGAATTTAAAGAATGAATAGTTTTTGCCGGGTCTACTGCTTACAGTGAAGAGTGGACTAATTCATTTTCCTAATAAGGCTGCTCTGGAAGTTGGAATGTTTTGAATTGCATTAAATGTCATGAAAGTATTCATCAGAGAGGATCGGCTAGTGGTATGTTTAGACAGCAAATTTGATCATGTTTGGTCAAAATGAGCTGTTTACACAGGCTAAATATAGCTGCTTTTTTTTTTCCTCCAAGAAAAAAATAAATGACTTTGATATAGAAGCTGTGTAAAAAAATTGTGCACTTTTATTTTCAGTAATAGTTTGTCAGTAAGCAATGACCTGCAGCTGCTGTTTTTGTTGTTTATAATAATTCTTATGAAGTTTGATACAGTAACCATTTGCCAAGGTCCTTTGTGTGAGTTGTTTATAACAAACCTGAATACTGAGCTCTTATGTCTTTGCTTTGTTTGTATGTTATTGAAAGTATTGCATAAACTAATATGCTGAACTGCTAGTTTTAAATCATTCAGAAAATACCATGCTTCAAGGCACTCTGCTTTTTCTAGTAAGTAGTAACAGGGCAAGTGTGTAATCTCCTTCTGAAAACCTTTACCATCAGTTATTCATACATTCAATGGGACCAAACCTGCATGAAATCCTAATATGTTTAATTGCTAGGTGGCAAGTGAAGTGCTAACAGCTAAGGAATATACATAATACTGCAGTTTAATTACTTGTGGCTGTGCAGTTCAGTGGTATCTATGAAAATATTGTGGGAAATAGCCCTGAAGGAAGAAATTTCTTAAATGTGTATGTTGGATGTGTTTTGCTTTTCAGCTTGAAGTGTGCATTTCCTTTTGTACTGTCTTGTCTAACCACCATGCATTTTTCACATTATGATCTTGGTGGCTCAGTTTGCTGGGTGAGCATTTTCCTTTTACAATATGGGATAAATCAGAGATGTTTAGTCTGATTATGGTCTGAAGTCAACAAGGCCAAGTTTAGCTGTTTTAGGTATGTCTGAGGCCCACAAATTTATGTCCTTGTTTCAAGTATGTTTGTGGGGAAAATGTTATGTTGTCTGTCTGTCTGTCTAAAAGGAGCATCGAGAACACTTTGGTTATCAAGCGCTTTTTTCACCCATTTTTTTCTTTTTGTATTATATTTTTGAAGATGAATTTTGAAACGTATGTCTTCTTGTTGTCTGATAATAGTGGCATGAAATAATTTTTGCTCACTGCTGTGTTGATGAGTATAGAAGCAATGTCATCCATTGCAAACTCAAATTTGATGATTTTGTAAAAACCAAAGAAAAATAATTATGTTTCTTTTATGAGACTTAAACTAAAGTCCAGCATTAGTGAAGTTTTTTTCTCAAGCGTGAAATATGTTAGTTGGCTTGAATAATTAATGTCTTCCTAATTCTTCCTGTTAGATCAGCTTAATAAATACATTAAACATTTCAAGTTACTGTATTAAAAATGAAAAAGTATACCTAAGAGATGATATTAAAAAGAAAGAAGAGTTTCCATATGTATTGGCATGTTGTTCTCCATTCTTGTTGCTTTTGTTGCTGCAAATTGACAACTCTGCAATTAGGAGTGATTAATGATGCACCCCAGCGCTGTGGAGGGCCAGAGGTCAGGCTTTCATAGGCTGCACACTCTGTGGGAAAGGGGAGAAGGGACCTGTTCCCCAGCACAGACAAAACCCCCTCTCTGTTGAGGATTGCTGTTGATGTGGACATAATGTGTGTCAGCAGCCATGCACGAGTGGGGAAGGCCAAGTGCAGAACATCAACTTCTCATGCTAAGCATTTTTTCCTTAATTTTTTCCTTTTTTATTTTCCTGCCAGCATGGCATCTGAATTATATATATTTCCCTTTTTTGTAAGCTGGATACTGAACCTGCATCAGGATGCCTGTTGCTAGAATCTGATGAGCCCTAAGGGCCAAATGACTTTGAGGGAAGGAATAAACATTGTGAACAAAGTAGTTAAGGGGGAAAAAAAAGAGGACAAAATGGAAAATTAAAAAAAAGAGTTGTTGAAAGGAACAAGTGCACGTAATTCAATTGTAGCTGTCCATCTTTTCTTGGTAAAAACTGAAAAGCTGGTTTATACAGTAGAAGCATTTTTAAAACTGTAGTCTCTGTTAGCTGATTTCCAGTTAAATGAACCTTTTTGCCTCCCTAGCAGATTTTCTTTTGGAAATGAGAATCCAGCTGCAGATTTTCAAAACGTTATTCAGAAGATGTGTTGGAAATGTGACAAAAATGTATCAAAAAGTCAATTTTCTACCAGAATAGCTTGAAAACACTCAAGTGTACTAGCAACAATGTTTGCAAACAAAACGTTACTCTATCAGATTTTTTGCTGTGTTTTTAATATTTTTTTATTTTAGTGTATGCATGTATATTTTTGCATATAAGTATATGCAAATCTGAGAAAAAAACCCCAATTGAGTGAGATGCTTTTTACCTGCAACACATTGCCATTTCAATTTAGATATAACAAAATCAATCAATTCTTAATCTACTTAATCCTTTTCATTGCCATACTTTCTTTCCTTCCCACCACCCCATGGTAGTTTCAATGTGCCCATTGTTTGAGAGAAATTTTTTTACCATCTACTATAGAATTCTGGAGACATTTAACTTTATTTTTGAAAACCAAAGACGGTGTAAAAAGTTTTTGTATTATTTAACTTGCCAGGTTCTTTGGGAGGATTTGTGTTGTTCTGAAAGGAAGTGTTCTAAGCCTGTGTATCAGCTGTGCACTATTTGAAATGCAGTTTATCCAACTAGAGGTTTGGAGTTCTGTGACAGTTTCTTATGAAAGAATGGAAAACAGCAAGCAAATTGGAGCTGAAATCTCTGAACTGATGATATGGATTTATAAATCTAATAATACTTAATGCTAGATGCTAGAATTCCTGACATTGTGTCTGGACAAATTGATTCAGTCTGGTTTTTCCTTTTCCTTGTATTAACAACAGTGTTGTAGGTTTAACTTGACTACTTCTTGTTTCCTTTAGAGGAAACAAAATTAAATATTTTATATATCTATGGGTGGATGTGGTAAGTAGAACAGGGAAATGCTTAAACATTAAAGAATTTGTTTTTTACAATTATGTTTGTTTTTCTTTTCCAGAGTGTCTTCTATACAAAAACCCGATCTCATTCATGTGCCAAAGGTATGTTCAGCATCAGAACTAAGAAATGTAGCATGTAGCACTACTGATACCCACCTGTCAAACCCTGTTCTTGATAAGCACTGGCATTCAAACTTTCCTTTCAGTATAATGTGCTTGTTTTCCATGTGTTACATTAAAAGTATTGCAGTATTTGGATCTTTGATTACTTTTTTCCCATTCTAAAAAAAAATGGAGAGACCTGGAAATGATTATCAAAAAGAAAAAGGTTTATAAGTGTTATTCTCCAACTCTTGGACCTTTTTTTTTTTATGATACTGCTGGTGTTTTCTCTCTGTATCTAAGAGAGAAACAGAAGCAGGTAGAATTTTTTTTGGCAGTGATTTTTAAATTTTTTTTGTGGGGATTTGTTTATTTTAATGGACACTGAAATCTTTCCTGGTATTTGAGACAAGTTTATCCAAATATTACAATTTCAGAGAACAAGTCCCCTCACTTTTCTTAAAGCCCTGGAGAATTGGTTGTTCTTTACTTCTTCTAATGTTTTATTCTATGCAACAGTTTCAAAACCCCCTTTTTGATAAAAATGCTGTTTGCAATCTTGAAAATACTTATAAATAGCCTGTACTTGAAAATCCCCTCCAGTGGACATAAATAATGGGTAGTATATTATTGTTCTGCTGACCATGACCTTTAAAGGCCATAGTTTGGGAACTACAATGTTAAAACATTTTGTTCTGTAATTCCCAGCTTAAAAATCCAAACAAAACAAAACAAACAAACAAAAAAAATCAGATTCCTTGAGTGTATTATCTGAAAACGGTACGTAGAGACATTGGGGAGCATCAATGTGTTCTCGTTCTGCTCTTAAAGGTTTTAGCTACAGATCATTGTGTGAACACTTGCACATTTCATTTGTGTATGGGGAACGTGCATATCTCAGATTGGGTTTGAGGCATGGAATGTGGGTTTTTCTAAAAAGCTCTGGTTTTTTCCACTGAGTTACCGGGTGGGTTTTGCAACAGAGCAGTTTTTCAGTTTCTTGTGAATTTGATTTGTGAAGTGTCTGTTTTGGATATGCCGAGAGGAGTTAGCATTGTGGAATTTCATATTGATTGTGCATGTTTGGATTGTTCCCTCACCTCAAATGCACGGCTTGGGTTGTTTTCCCATACATTTCATGGCTGCAGTCTTGGTAAAGCTTGCTCTGTGCTTCACGCTCAGTGGGTCATCCCCCCCAAGAACAGCTAAAATCCCCGCTGAGGAATGTGCATGCGTTTGGCGTGGTTTTGTGTGTTTCTGTTTTGTTTCTCATCCCACATAGGCAGAACCTGCCGAAGTAGTTAAGCCTGTGCCCATTGCCTCTGCTGTCGCACCCAAAGTCACAGCCACGGCGAGCGTGGCTTTCAATAAGACACCGAGGCCGTTTGGAGCTGTAACCTCCTCCAAGGTCACCTCCATCCCATCGCCGTCCTCCGCCTTCACGCCGGCACAGGCGTCGGCCGCGTCGCCGTGTGCCGTGCCCGGAGTGCATGCTAACGCCAAGCCTAACGCGGAGCGGTGGCCGCCGGTGCCGGGCGCTCCTAAACCTGCAGTTCCTGTCCCATGGCAGCACGGTGCCGCCCCGAGCGCCGACGGCGCCCAGGACGCAGCCGAGGGGCCGCGACGAGGAGGCAGAGAGAACCAGGGGGAGAGTAAACAGCAAAATGGGTAGGTGGGATTTGTTTTTTGCTGTGAGGGTCTTTCCTCACAGGAAAAAAGCCGGGCTTGTTTGAGGGCTAAGTGGAACACAGCTTGGAGGAGTTGTTTGCTCCTCAGAAACCAATCTCTCAGAAATTATTTTAAAAGTGATGATTCCGGGGGCCCAACTAGACTTCTGGTGATGGTTTTTCTCACAAGTGACATTATCAGTTTGTAGAGTGTCACAGCTGAATTGAACAAGGACCATGGAATGCTTTAAGTGATGTGTTCTATCACCACGTGTTCTGGACCTTACAACAAGCCTGGTATTAATTTCAATGTCCAACCTCACTGTGTATTTTGATGCCCAATACAGTGACTGAAAGCAGCAGGCACTCAACAATGCAGAGCAGTCTGTCAAGGAGGTCAGTGGGTGCTCTGATGGCCGGGAATGAGACGCTCTGGAAGACCAGCTGTGACCCTGGCAGAACCAGGGAGGAAAAGGGACAAATGTCTCACTAATTCTCTGCACAACACAGAAGAAACTTTAAGATGTTTTCTAGGAAGCTGATGGGGTTAAGTGGCTTTTTTGCAGTGCTATGATATAAATACCTCAAGTTAAAATTTAAACTTTACCCTAAACAAGCAAGGCAGATTTAAAATGTGAGTAATTTCCTTATTCAAATAATTGTTTATGTTAAAGTGGGCATCAGAGAGTGAACATTTAAGGCACTGAAAGGAGACATAAAAGGCTTTATCTGGTGTAGCACCTAGATAGTAAACAATAGATTAGTAAACTAAATTGAGCCCAGCCAAAGTCCTGGGTACTCAGACCTGCAGCAAGATTTTGGCTGAGGATGCCTTGGGCTCTCCCAGAAATTCCTGGGTAGGGCTTGAGAGCTGTAGCACCCCAGGGACTGGTTCCCAGTGCCTGCTGTGCTACGGAGAGAGGAGGAGGCTGGGCATGAGCAGTCCCATGCCAGTTGGCCTCTGTGACCAGCAGTGGTATCCAGCAGTTGAATTAAGTAATAAAAAGGGCACGAGGGGAACTGTAGATTTTTCTTCAGTTTTAAGAATGTGAAACCTGGGCTTAAAACCTAAAAGCTATGGTTATTATTTCTCATCCTACAAAAGAAAGGGATGGGAAGAATAGGCCTTGTGCCTCTCTCATCTGATATTCTCGCAGTATATAAAGTATCTGAAGAACCCTACAGAGAGGTAAACATCCATGCCAACTAAAATACTGAATAAAATTGCAGTTTCAGTTGAGTTTCTTATGGGATGAAAAAATACTTCTTTAGGTTCCTATTCCCTTTATGTTGTAGTACGAATATTTTCCATATGTGAACTCATAATACAGCCCATATGCATTTCATATTGCACTGTAGTCATGGTAACTTCCAGCCCTTTCTTAAACAGATGATGGCAGGAATCCACTGCATAAAGTGGGTTGAAATTGAGAGATCCCAAGGACTTGCTCACTGCTGGTGCCATTGTTGAATAGGCTTTGGCAAACCCTCTCTTATCTTTCCAAGAATACTGTTTTAGCAAATAACTGTGTAAGGAGTATTCAAAAGCAGCAATTAGTACTTTGATGAAAAATGAAAAAGAGGAACAATAGCTACAAAATTAAGTCTTCTGAAAGGAAGTGCTGCAGGCACAGAGCAAGCACTTTTCTATCAAGATAGGACTGGGTGAGCACTGCTGTGTGCCCTACCTTACTTAGAGGATGAATAATACCATCAAAGAGGATGAATAATCACAGCTGAGAGGTGAAGAAATCCCTGTCTCACTGTCAGCCTTGCAGATCTAGTTTGGAAAAGTTTGAAAATATTTCAGATCTGTTAAAGCCTACTTTATTTTGCAGTCTTTCTTACAATACTGTGTTTGGGCTGCCTTAAGTATCTTGCAGTCCTAAAAACAAGCAGACCAGACCCACTAAGGTGGTCATATTCATCTGCTGCTACACTACTTAATTTTACATAGAAAAGTTAAATTTCTACAATGATGCTTAAATATCTCCCCATTTTAAATGGTATCAATGACATCTATAAAGTATCAGAAACATTGAGGTTTGGGATAATTTATCAGTCTGAAATAAACTCAGTTTTGCTTCTGAGTTTTGTATGATTCATTTTCTCAAAATATGCAAAAACCAGCTTGTACCTTGTCCATAGATGGCACTGCCTAGCAAATGAAGTTCTTTAGACATGCACCTTGTTATATTCACAATTTCCTCCTTTCCTCTTGGCTTCCCTCAAAAACCATTCAGGATATAAACTATTTGACTTCAGGATGGGAAAGGAAGTTTAATTTCCCTTGTTTAGTCCTGCTTTAGAAAGCAAGCAATTTGCCTTCACTAGCCTGTGTGCAGTTGCACTTTTATCAAAGACCTTCTTGTCAGCTCTTGCATGAAGATGTGCCTGCTGCTTCAAACAGGTAAGATGTCCGTAGACTTCACTCAGGTTAAGTTCAGCTGGGCTAAAATTTTCTCTTGTAGGTTCTCTTGATGATTGTAAGTTTGACTGACGTGATATATGGCTTTACCAGATCTTGGATTTGGAAACTCCTGTAATACTTTAAGAAGCAAAGAATTAATTAACACATCAAATACCTTTTTTCTTCCCTTGCAGATAGCAGCAGCGACAAAGTTAGTATCAACAGCACTGGACTTGAATTATGGTTATTTCTCCTATTGGAATAACCAGCATGTATTCTTGTTTTGCAAAATTATAGTTCTTACAGAGTTTTATATTCAAATTTTGCAAAACAGCTTCAGCTTTTCTTAATATAATACATTATTTTATCTGCATTGGACATGATGTGATTTTGCTTTTCACTACATTTTGCAGCTCATTTTTATTCTGCAAAACATTTGTGTGGTGTTTGTGTGTACTGATAAATTCTTGGTGCAACTGTGGTTCATTGGTGTTGGTAATACAACTAGTAAATGGTGAAATACAGTATAAAACCAAAATTGCTTTGAGAACTGTGGAATGAAGGGCTGGATTTTGAATTCATATAGGAGAAGTAAAACTAAAGTCCATATATGTGATTTGTGCATATTAGGGTGATAAATGATTGAGGTTTTATTGGGTTGTCTTTTTTCACCCCGTGCCTCAAGGCTGAGAGAGTTCATCTCACTGAATTTTCCTTTGTCTCTGGCACCACCTTGTTGCCTCAGTGAGTCATTACCAGTAGACTCTGAAACCTTAAGAAGGAGATCAGTAGGACAAGAGAAGTCAGCAGGATTTTTTTTCTTTATACCACTTTCAACAAATGTGAAAGACTACTTATTTCACTGTGGTAGTTGCTAGAATGCAGTAAACTGCATGTAAATAATTACATTTTCATGTATTTCCACACCTGTTATTACTGCTTTAACTTTCAGATTTCATTTTTGCTATTAACTGTTTAAGATGCTTCACTTCATTTTTCTCTGTTCTCCATCCTGGAATTACCACTGCCTTTGTTTCTATACCTCTTTCTCTATGTGATACGTGCACTTCACTAATACTGTGTGTCAATAAATTCAATCTTCTGATACAATTTTCTACCATACCTTTCACATTCTTTCAAGTATTAAGTATTTTTTAAGCTTAAGTTTTTACTAATGCATTCCAGTGAATGGGCCTAATTCTTACTTGTTAACAGTTAACAAAATTCCTCACTCCTATTTCTCACCTTTCTTCTTTGACCCATAAAAGCACAGTGAGGAGGTAATGTCAAAAATAAAAGTGACTTTTAAAGTTTTGTTGGGTTTTGATTTTTAATACTTATTAGAAGTTTTATGTCCTAGGAGCTAGTTTTTCACCATTTTTCTCCTGTAAATTATGTAAAAATAAATGTACACTTAGAGGGTCTTACAGATTAGTGATTTGAAATAACAAATGTAGAATTCAGGAGTAATTTATATAGTTTGAGTCTTCTGTTCCCTTTTCCCAAATTTCCCAAATTGAGACATTCTTTACGTCACTTACTGGAATCAAAACTTTTAAATCCTGTACTCTTACAAATCTGCTAGTGCAAGGATTGGTAATAGCCTGTAGGTTACCGTGGGGAAAGTTTCCAGATGGAACAATCACCCCACTTTTTTGTCTTTGAAAGAGGGTAGCTCCTTATTATGCCCCAGAACGTGGCCATCTATGCTTTCAGGGTGGCCTGGTTCTGATCTAGGCTTTGCCAAGTGCAGAGGACTTGGTGTGTATTTGGTGACCCTTGAATGTGCACACAGCTCTGCTGGGCCCCTCAGGAGCCAAGGGGAGAATTTGTCAAGGGGCAGCTGATCTGAGCTAGGTAGACTACCCTGTTTTACCAGAACAAATTCCCCTATCATCTCTCTAGGGAAATCACCATGAGTTTAATTAAAGTGTGCAAGTTCTGTGCTGTGGTTTTAGTGGTAGAATGAGAATATAGCTATTAATTGGATTTTAGTCCCCTTTTTTACAAAACTAATTCAGTAGAATAATTAGCTACATTTCTGTTTCAGCTTTCTGACTTTATTTCTTCTTTTCTTTTTCTCCTTTTCCTGTTTATGCTGGGAAAACTTTCTCTTGCTGTCTTACTCTGTCATCTCCAAGGAAAAACCCACCCAAACGGTAAAAGTTTAAATGTGTAGATGTCTTGATAATACTGTCTTTTACTCTTTCAAATGTTCCGTCAGTGATACAAGGAGAAATATTCTAGTTGGGTTAGAGTAATTATAAAGGTGTGCTTGGTTCAGAAAACTGCGTCTGTGTTTAGCTGGGCCTTGACTGCTGGCTCTCTGTGCCCCAGCTGCCTTTAAATGCAGTGAGAAGTCCAAGTGCCTTTGTAGCTGGGCAGGGTGAGGTGTTGTGTGAAGCCTTGCACTCAGTGCCGTGTCTGTCCCTGGCGCAGGCCCCCGCGGAAGCACATCATGGACAGCTACACGGAGTTCTACCACACGCCCACGCACAGCGACGCCAGCAAGAAGCGGCTGATTGAGGACACGGAGGACTGGCACCCCCGCACGGGCACCACCCAGTCCCGCTCCTTCCGCATCCTCGCCCAGATCACCGGCACCGATCACAGTGAGTACTGTGTGCGCGTGGAGTCACGGCCACTGCCTCTGCTCAGGCTGCTGTTTGTAAAGCTGCGGCTCGGGGAGATGCTGAAAGGCAAATATTGCTATACTTCGGGATATATACATTGCTGGACATTATTCCTGATTGAGCTGAATTAAAACATTCTAGATAAATCCTAAAATTGCCATTTCTACTCCCAAAGATACTGAAAGATACATATTCGTTGTGTCTTCCCCCCACCCCGTATCACCAAAATGGTGACATTCCTGGTCAAATTTAATGCTTCAGAAAAATTAGGTATTTTCTGGCATTGTCGAAAGTCTTTGCCAGTCATACTAAAGTATGTGATCTGCAATGATGTCACCAATCAGAAACAGAAATCCATAGTTCCTCAGTTTATTCTCAGATTTTGTTTCCATCCTCTGCTTATGCTATGATGTGGTTACATATATTGGTGGAGTGGAACAGGTGGTGTGGTAAAGGTCATTCCCAGTCATATAATTTTTTGCTAAAACTTCAATTTCATGTTATGCTGTCAGCCATAATTCACTGGCTGAGATTTGTAATTTTGTGTGAATGCCAGCAGAAGTGCCATCAGGGGCTTTGAGCTCTCATTCTTCAGCTTTTCACAGCTAGAGCTGCAATAAAGAAGGCATTGAGGAAATTGGACCTCCTCTCCAGGGGCAGATTTGATTAAATCAGCTATTTCTAGAAGCCAGTGATAACATCTCCTGAAATAAGGGTTATTGGCTACGTGTGATAAATATTCTGAATTTGGACCTGATTGTTTTGTGGTCCTGTGTTCAATTCCCTTCATCTGTCCTTGTAAGGGCAGAGTATGGGACCTGAACATCAGATAACATGTTGTCCAGTGAAGATGAATTCGTCATGTTGACAAATGCTGTAAGAAAATTACTGCAATTAGATTTGTCAGTTGTAAAATCAGGACAGAGAATTTACATTATCCCTTGTTCAGATCTCTAGAACCTTGGTGGGAAATATCCTGGCTGCAAACAGATGCTTGGATTATCACCTGATACAAACCCACTGGCTGTTCATCCAAAAGAAATACCTCTTAACTTCCATTCATCTTCACCTTCTCAAATCACCTTTCTCAATGCCAGCATGGAGAGTGGGCCAAGGGGAAGGGCAGAGATCAGAAGAGCCACTTTTCAGCAGTCCTACTAGCAAAGGGGCTCTTGAAGTTCATAGACATAACTCATGTCCATTGGGGCGTATTTAGAATCAAAGAATCCTAACGAGCCTTGTTGAAATTTCCTGCTGTAGTGAATGGATTGGCACAGCAGAGAATCTCAATGTTGTGTTACAGTGTCTTCAGTGCCCTAGAAAATAAAAATTTTCTGTTTTCCTTTAGTGAAAGAACCAGAAAACGAAGCTGGGAAGAAGACTAAGTGAGTTGATGTTTTACATTTTTATTATTTTAATGCTTTGCATGGTTTAATTCTTAACTTGTAGTGTTTGGTGCGTTTGTGTGACATCCGGGTGTTTTTAAAATGTTCCTTCCTTTTTTGCCTTTTACTTCAGCATGTAAAAATGAAGATCTTTTTCTCCATAGACAAACCTTTTTAAAAGCTGTTGGTGCAGTCCAGTAGCAATGTTTGTGCAGGAGTTTGTGCAGAGGTTTTCTGTAAACTTGGTCCAGTTTGGTTGCCTGTATGAGGTCAGCTTGTTGATGTGTTTTCCAAGTCTAACCAGGCATTTTTGATTTGTGAGTGAGGATCTGATTGCAAGATATAGGTGGGAAGTATTGCTGTTCTGGGCTGCGAGTGAGGGTCAGCTGTGTCCTTGCTTTGGGATAAGCATGGTTCAAAATGAGCACCAACCAGTGGCTAAATCTGATGGTTCTTGAAGTCAGTGAAACTTCCTCTACTGACTTTGACTAACCCTGAATCTAGCTTTTTGACAGAGAGGAGGACAATGCGATAGAAATAGTGCATGGAGTTTGCATGCTCACTTGTGAAACTGCTTAAGACAATCTTTCTTTCTTTCTTATTTTTCTTCTATCACTTCTTTCCACAGGGAAAAGGTCCCCATCCACGTCCTTAGCCCCAAATATACAAAATTACGTGACTGGCACCATGAAGTCTCAGCACGTGTTCTTAATGTCCAGTGATTTTACCCAAGTTGCAAAAGCAAAATACAAACACTTCCTTCCTTCCTTTCTTGTTTTCCATCTGCTTTGCAAAAAAAAAAAGAAAAAAAATGAAAAAAGAAAATGTATTTCAGTAGCCTTTCTGCGAGAGAACTTCTAGCCTTTTCTATACTTTTCTAACACTTTCCTACTGATGTGTAAAAAATGGGATGAAAATGTTTTTGTGCTAATCATTAGTTGACAAAAAAATACATATTTAAAACTTAACAACTTGGGTGGCTGAATCTCCCAATGTGTGGGAGGAGATAGCTGTCTCAGTTCTTTTTTCTGCCTGAAAAAAGTCATTTGCATTGCTGAGTTTGAGTTACTGTAGGCTATTAGAAAGCAGAAAATTGTGAACAAAATAATAAGAGATTGTATTACCTTGATTTTGGGGCTGGGGGGAAGAAGACGAAGAGGGGATTGTATGCACTTATTTCAAACTATTGTACCTACCAGGAAAATTATCTTGGATTTCACTAGGTTTTCAGCAGGTCAGGTTTAGAGTGGTTGTAAATGTTTTACTAAGTACAGCAAAAAGACAGACTGCTTTTAAGCAAAGAAAAGAAAAATTAAAAAAATTATGTTCCAATGTTGTGAATTGAAGTGAAAGCTCAATATAGAAATTCTGCTGCTTAGACTAGTGATACATTCATGTTCTGGAAAACTTAAAAAAAGAGTAATTGAGCAGAATGTTGCTGTGTAAGAGCTTCAACACATCTTCTAGCAGGGACAAGATTAGACACTAGTATTTATTTATTACAGAGTGAAGCTTACATGCTTTCTTGTGTTTCTGAAAGCTTCACAGCCCTATGGTTCTCCTGTAAAATAATGTATTATAGTAGTTACACATCCATTAATTTATGCATTTTGAAGCTTGAAGAGTATTTTAATAAAAGTTGCTTTTATCTTAGCTCTGTCTGTTTTTCTTTTGAGTCTCTCGGACTCCTTGACTAATGTTCTCATGCATGGGGCTGACATTTCATTGCACCTTCACAGCCTACAGGAAGAGAAACAATTAAATCCCAGCTGCATAGTAGAAACAATCTGGATTTTTTTAAAACGCTCACAGTATTAGAGTTCTTGATCATGTTAAAAGTGGGGTTTGTGTTTGCGTTGTTGAAATTGACACAAGATTTGCAGAAATCAATAAAATGATTGACTTTTTGGGGAGGCTACAGAAGTAAGAATTCTGCAAGGTAAAACTCTTTTGGCTTTTGCAGCACTTGTTGAGTCAGATAAAGTATCAGACCTCAAACAAAGGTGATTGTGAAGCACATGTAAAAGCCCAGTTTCTCACAACTGCTCAATGAGAACCACTGCGATTGGTTTGGGTTTATGCTGCTGACCTACACACTCCTCTGATGGAATTAGTCCTGTGAACAGATGTTTTCTGCAGAGCAACTTAGTGGGGTTGGTCTTTTTTCCTTGCACAATGTTGGAACTTGAGAGGAATAGAGACCTTTGGAATCAGTTTTTTAAGCTTGTGTTTCCTTTTCAGATAGTTTATGCTGCTACACAGTATAGCAGTAGCTCATGGTATTTGTCATTTTATCTTTAGGAAAAGACAAACAGAAAATGGAGACTTCAGGTAATAGATAAGTTATCTAACACTAACAGTCACCAATGTGGATGCCTAACACTGCACTGATTTGCCCTGGTAATGATGGACCAAGAGATATCACATCTGGCACACCTTTTGGGTTAACTCCTTAGGGACAGCAGGGGAAGACATTCACTTTAATAATTTCACTAAGGAGTGTTTTGGTGAGAAATGCCAATCAGTTTAATTTCCATGCCTCCCCATCACATAACTTGGCAGTGAGTACTGTGTTACTAAACCTAAGTGTGTTACTGATATATCACAATTTAATATTTGATAGAGTACTTTATATTAAAATAGGAATGTGAAGTAGTGTATTAAAATTGTTTTGCTGGGTTTATATAATTTCCTTATGAACAGAAGGGAATGTGGGCATTTCAAAAAACATCAAAGCAATGAAAACTGTGAAAGGTTAGAAAGGTTATTACCTAGACTCTCTATAAGGGTTTCTTTTAAGGGCGAAATGCTTTGACCTTCAATATTTTTATGTTCTGAAGATGTCCCTAGGTAATGAGAATATTTTCATGTTATTATTAAACTTACCATTATATTTATCTATCTCACCAGCTCTTACCCTTTTGAAGGGTGAGTTGCCATAATGAAAAATAGAAGAATAAACCCTCTCTAAATAATCAGAAGAATAGAAGTCCCTGTTTTGATTGAAATTAAACATAATCATAGTCTCTTTTCAGCATATGAGAGAAGTTTGAGAAAGACTACCAAATTATTAGTTTTCCATAAATTCATTGTAAAAACATCACTAGTTCCAGAAGTGTTTTATGAATGCATGAAATGAATTTAATTTACTGCTTTAAAGATGTCATCTCTTCACCCAATATCCCCATTGCACAGAAATTACTGGTGTTAAATTTTGGACTTTATATTACTGTTTCCAAAAATGGACCACTTTTTCATTTGTGACAAACCTGCCCTAGCTCATGACTTATTCCCAGCAGACATACGTAAGTTTTGAAAACATATTGTGAGTGGTTTTTTTAATATAAATTAATAAGCTTAAATTTTAGAGATCTCCTAGAAATATGAATGTGACAATGAAATAGAAACCTCTCTTTCATCAGTAATCTTCAGTAAAATATCTGAATTTAATAATATTCAGCTTTTCAGGCAGGCATTGTCCAAGACAGATGTTCTGTGTGGTTTTTATTATTGTTTATATTTAAACTGTAATCCACTAGGGACTTTTGTTTGGATAAAATAAATTTTTCTCTTTAACAGCTGGAAAGACAGGAAATAGAAATAGAAAGCCCTCACTGGAATGTGTAGATTGTAGCTTTTAAACCAGTTACTTAAAACTTAGAAAGGCAATGTCTAGCCTTCATATAAAGTTTATGTGTTTTAGATTATTTCTATTTCTGCAGTACCCTATTTCCATGTTTTTTTTTATTTTTAATGTTCACTTTTAGCTATCTGCTTTTGAGCAACCAGGTCCAGATTTGGTTTTGGCCTTAAATTGTAGAGTCAATTCATTGTCCTGATTTTTCAGATTTGTAGTTTAGTTGATCCATAGTGACTGGAAAACATTTGTCCTACTCTTGGGCAGTCTTAAAACAATCTGTCGTGAAACCATGTACTTATTTTTCTCTCCCCATGTCATAAATGTGTGTAAAGCATACCTACAGATCTACCTGATGGAGCAGGAACCCCGGATACCTGTATTAGTGTGAATAAAAACTCCATAGCTATTCCGACTTTGGAGATGCCACCTGAGCCAGAATTTCCATCCACACCTTTACCACCCACGAGGTCTGCTCCCTGGTCTTAAATCTGTTCAATAATTTTCAGCACTTAAGGCTCCCTACTTCAGTAAGATACTTAATTTTGCATACTAAGATAAGGAAAAAAACGCAGCAATGCCTGCTCCTGTGGCTAATTTAGTCTGCTTAAAACTTACTGTTGTGATTGCTCTCTACCTTGTAGTTTACATTTTTTTGTGTATTACAAGGATACATCTGGCAGGTGCTTTTCTTCAAGTAGTGCACTTTAAGACAACATTTTCTAGATTATTTTTTCCTACAACAACTGAATTGCAGAGAGGATATGAAAAATATTGAGAAATACAATGTTTACAAAGCTAGCACCTCCAAAAAGTTGTAGCAAGAATCATATGAAGCTTTGGGGTGAATCCTAGTGGCACTTGTGTCACTTTCAGTATTTTCTGAAGTTGTTTTCCATCACATGATATAATCCCAAATATATGTGTTCCATCTTTGTAAATGTCAAATACTACTTGGCTTTCTGAGTTTTAAAGCATCAGGACACTCTCAGCCTTTACTAAAAGTGTGATATTTAAGTGTGTTTCGCATCATTTTGTCCTCTTAATTGTATTTTACTGTAAATTTCATGATCTTTTTGGTGAATAATCGTTTGGGGTTTGGGTTCTTTTTTGCTTTTCAGTTTACTAACACTTTCATGCCCAGTGTTTCCTGTTCTGCACACTATTTTAATGTAGATTAAAAATCTCTTTCTCTGTGTGTCTTCACTTGGTTTTATTACTGTGAATGGAGTGAAAACAATGCTAGACCAGAACCTGCAGCTGCTGTCTTGCTCACAGCAGATTGCTGTCCTGGCAATGTCCCCTCTCCCAGACTTTCTGAACATATTGCTGCACCAGCTCCTGTGAGGTAAATCATTCACAGGGGTTTTGATTCAGTTAACAATCTATCCTGTTCTAGCCTGGATTTGTCTGTCTTGGAGCAGAGAGGGTTGTTTATCATTCAGTTAAAATAAACTTCATTAAGCTGCTGTGACTAGGGATTTTCCTGGAAATGGTAGGAGGGGGAAGGAGAAAAATTAGATAAAAATGAGGACATTCATGAACAGTCTCATGGATACTAGTTAAAAAAAGATACAATATTTAGTGTGTGTGCACTGTCAGTGAGTGTCCACCCTAATACTTGGGTGGAGTAGCTTTTCAGTGGTCTCAACAAGTCAAAAATGAATAAGAATTCAGAAATATAAAAGTAAGTTTCAAAAATGGGGATTATTTAATTTGTAGCACGGTGCCATGCTGTAATTCAATCACAGAAAACTAGGGGATTATGTGGCAAATTCCTGTCACTGGCCTTGGATATTTTACTGGCACTTACCTTGGCCAATTGCTGGTGTTTTGGAGGTCATCTATGAGTACTAGACAGCAACAGTAATTTTTGACAGAAGACAGTGACAGTAATTTGGAGGGTGTTTGATACTTCTGTTGAAGGTCAATAACATTTTCTGATGATTTGTGTTACATTGTGCAGGAGTTTTTGAGTTCCAGGTAGCATGCAGAAGCACTAAGTTGTAAAATGAAACAAAGCTATTCCTGTAAAAATGAGAATTAAATGAACAGTGCCTAGTCTTGCCATGCCCTAGACTGGAGTAAAGCATACAAGAATATAGTGTTGCCTACACCTGTGTGGGCTTTCTGAAACTGGAAAAGTAATACTAAGATTTGGAATTGACAAGTTTTAAACCTTGAAAGCAGTAGTCTCAACTAGCTGAGAGATGAGGAGAAATCTGACCTCAAAATACAAGTCAATTCTGTTGTCTTTTGAGGTCATTTTTGTTGTCTGGGAGAAGCAGGTACCTTTGTGGTAGCCAACATGAGCTGAGGCAGGAAGGGATGGAGGCTGATGGTAGGGGATTGTGGGGGTACCTTCATGGTGACATTTGGTTTGAGCCAATGCAGTGAAGATTTGGCTGTGATGTTTTCAACAGCAAATTCTCTCAAGTCAACAAAGATGAAACATACACAAAGAAGATGTATGGTAATAGTCCTGGTAATTTTTTTTAAGCAGAAAACCTGGGATGAAAAAGATGGTGAAAAAAGTACAACTTCAATAATTGATTTTCATGTCTACCAGTGAAACTTCTGTATGATTACATCTACTTGCCCCATCTGTGGAAGTGCTCAAGGCCAGATTGAATGGAGCTCTGAGCAAGGTCTAGGGAAAGCTGTCCCTGCCCACAGCAGGAGGATTGGAAGTACAGGACCTTTAAGGTCCCTTCCAATCCACGTCATTTTATGATTGATCTGAGCTGTGGATGCCTTGCAGATACCCCTGCAGCAACTGTGTTCTGAGTACCAAGGAGTCTTTTATAAATCCTAGCTCTGCATCTCAGTCCAGGAAAAGGAAATTAAATCTACTTTCAGAAGACCTATGGCTCTAAATTTTGTTATTTGGCAAAATAACAGGTTCTTGGCATCAAGAGAGCATCTTTAAAATGAGAAATCAGAAAAACTGCTATGTTCATGGTGGTTCAGGACGACAGCCAAAGTAATTTTACAAATACAAAAGTAGATAGTAAGAATTTTCTGCTCAAGAAGGGCAGAAATTGGAGCAGCTTCTGCAGAGCTGTAGAGGGAAGGTTTATCATTGGGCGTGGGAAGGAGAATGTAAATTATTTGATAAAGCAGTGCAGTCTGGATTCTTCTCTGAAATGAGAGGTCATCAGTGTAGCAGCTATAGTTGATGTTTATATTTTGTTACTGAACTGATGCTTTTATAATGCTCTTTTGAGTGGGAAATTCAGGAAATCTGGTCTTCAAATCCCCTTTTTAATCAAATGGCACCTACTGGAAATCTGCATGGAGCAATTAATGAGTGCCATGTCAGGCTTTTAATAAAGCAAAATTGGGCCATCCAAGGGTCAGTTGCTACTGAAGCCTTGTGTTTGTTGTCAAGGACTGGAATAGGTCCTTATTTTCCTGATGGACTCCCTCTTTTCTTGGCTGGAGCTCTGTAAATTGTACCACCCGCTCCTTAACCACCAAGAAGGAGAAAGTTTGCTGTGAAATGTATGGAGGATCTGGATTTGATTTCTAGATTAAAGTTAAGTGAGCTGCTTATAAGGTAGACTTCATAATGCTTTTTTATTGTAGTTTCAGTTTTTTATTGAAAGCCTTAAATAGTTGTATGTCTATATAACCAACTACTGTAAGTTATAGTGTATTATTACTCTATTTCATATATGCGATGTCCTCCTGTAACTTTAACAGTAAAATATTTAAGAGCAATTACAGCCTTTCCAGAAAGTTGCAAAAAGTCATCTTAAAAATTAATCCTGGCAGCTTTAGACCATGTAAACCACAGAATCTGGCACTTCCTGAGAAAGTGTATAACTAATATAAAACAGATGCCATGCCAGCAGGTCTTTAGATTGTATTTTATGTATGCTTTTGACAGTGATGCAGACCTACTTTTATATTTTCTTTTAATGGAATTATTCCTGATATAAATATAAAGACTTAGTAATAAGTAATAATAGGTATTAGTCCTGATTTCTGTTGTGTACTTTCTGATAAGTGGACAGCCAAGAATATTCTCTCCAGAAACTAGTCTGGGAGAAGAGGAGGTCTCAAACTGATCATACTAAAACTGTCAGTTTTTATGATCATTTTGGTGTGATGACAAGAGGGAAGAAGTAAAATACAAGTGAGAAATATTGTTCTCTTGTGGTGAATGCTGCTTGTCCTTCTGTTTTCTTTTACTTCATGGAACTTTTGTTTGAGAACCCTTTGGAAGTCTTAGGCAAGTGTACACCTCAATTACACAAGGGAAGTGTCTTCTCTTCAATTGTTCACGTTTATATGCCAGCAGCCAAGTAGCCTCAGTGTCTGAAGTGTCATCTCCTGGCACTAGCTAGTTTCTTGTATACTGGTTGTGCTCTTGTTCAAGTTTGTTGTCTTTTAAGTAACTACCCAAATAGTTTGGTTTTGTGGTTAAACAAGCACTCAAGCTTTAGCTGTAAAAATGCTTAAAAAATTGCTTCCAGCATGGTCTGATTCCCAGGGCATGAGTATTTGGTTCCTACAGAAGGAGGTAAAAAAGCCCTCATCAGCTACTCACTTACTATTCATACCAATGATGCAAGAGTACCAGCTAGAAAGAGTTGTCCATTGCTGTTTTGTATTTTTAATCAAATGAGAAATTTCTTCTCTCATTATAATTACTCATGAAATTAACATCAACTAGGGAAATAACCGTGCCTGCTCCAGATGCAGCGAGCTCCTTGCCAGCAGATGAAGCGTCTCCAGTCCCCAAGACGTGTGCTGTGGCCACGCAGACCACCGAGTTCCCCCTGCCTGCTGACCCAGCTGGGGGGCTTCCTTCTCTGGCCCCACATGTGGGAACAGCCCTGGGGCTGCCTCCTGCCCTTGTCAGGTACATCCGAGCCAGCAGTGTTAGGGAGGCACTGTCAGAAAGTGTCATTTTACACACATTGAATCAAACAATGGTTTGGTTTGGAAGCGACCTTAAAGATCATTTAGTTCAAATGCTGCTGCCATAGGCAGGGGCACCTCCCACTAGACCAGGTTGCTCAGGGCCCCATCCAACCTGGAGGTGAATATTTTTGGGGTTGGGTGTCTACAGCTTTTCTGGGCAACATTTTCCAGTGCCTCACCATCCTTATAGTAAAGAATTCCTTCCTAATACCTGATCTAAATCTCTACTCTTTTAGTTTAAAGCCATACAGTTTCACCTGATTCTTTTTTTGATGATGATGCTGTCAAGATGGAGCAACTTAAAGGTTTCTTGACCCTCAGAGTGCTCTGGAAATTTGTATAGCAATTAGAAATTCAAGTAGATTTTAGGCAAAAATTATAAAAATAATGTAAAAATTAAAGCAGCTGTTTGATGAAGGAGGAAAAGCAGTCATGGGTAGGAGGTTCAATTGGGTTTTGTTGGCAGAAGTTAGTGACATGAGTAGAATATAGTCACCCTTGCTACAAAATGTGTGTTTTTAAATTGCCCAGTAGCCTGAAGTTTTTGGAGCAGAATACAAGCTTTAACTTGTGTAGTGATGAGACATCCAGAATATAAGTCTTTACCAATAGGGAAAGAAAGTGCTTACCTCAGTGAGTAGCACTACAGGATATTTAACCATACCTGTTTTGTTTGTTTGTTTGCCTATGGGTAAGGAGGATCTTTAAAAAAAACCCTTAAATGAACTTCTCCTGAGCTTTAGTTAGTATTGCCAGAGGTGTAATAAGTGTTTGATTAATGACTTCTCTTCTCTTGCTGCTTTTGGGCAGGCATGAAGCATCTCTGCCTACTTGTGAAACAAATTCTTTCAATAAAATCTCAAGCTTTCAGTCTAAATCGTCTGTAAGTCATACAAGGTAAATCTTTTAAGGTATATCTATGACAAACTCCTAGGTGTAAGCAAGGTATTCAGGCAGTGTTTTTGCATTTAAATCTGGGAAGTGATATATAGTTGTGTAGGTGTTTGGAGTGTTTTGCCCATCGTTGTAGGTATTTTAAAAAATACCCAGCAATTTGGTGAATAATCTTGAAATTTTAAAATAAGAACCCGAGTTTGAGGTTAGAAATTGTAGAAGTTATTTTGGAGCCAGTCTGGACTTTTTCACTTTTTTTTTGTCTCTTCACATTTATTTTCACCTGTAAAATAAGTAGGAAAAATGAAAAGGGATTAGGATCATGCTGAATTTGGTAAGGGTTGCTAAAAGTGGACCTGCTGAAGTTATATCAGCAAATACTCCAAAGTTTTCTGTATTTACTATTTATTTGGAGAAAGGGAAGGTAAATGAGCTTCAGGGCTAATTCTGTCCACACCATGGAGACTTAAATGGATCCACATGGAGAGTTCTGGGCCCTGGTTCAGTGGGAATGACCCAGGCGTGCGAGACAGAGTCTAGGATGAGGAATTTGAAGGCTGACAGATGCTAAATGCTCACTTGGTGACGGGAAAGTTTTATTTGTGGGTGAAGTCAAAATTGCTGTTCTCTATATATATTCATATATTCAACTTGCTCACACATTGCCTGATGTCTCTGTGAGCTGGAAACTTCCATAACTTTCCAGTGGTTAATGTGGTCGGGTGTTGTACTGTATCTCCGTCAATCTTTCCTCCTTTCTCTGTTTTCTCCTCTGTTTGTTGGCTCAAAGCTTCTGTGCTGCAGAAGTACTGCTGGAAGATCCTTCAGGAAATCTGCCGATCCTTGGACCCTCTCCTCCTCCAGTTCTTTCTCCTTTTGGGCAGAGATCAAAAATTAAGAGTATGGCTGCTGCTGCTGTGTCTGCTGCCATTGCTGTCCGGGCCAGGTAGACATCAGCTTTAAAAGGAATGTTTTATAGGTTGGTTTAAGGAGGTTCCAGGTCACACACGAATAACTGGTCCCTGGCAGGGTTGTGAAATCAGTCGGCTCTTTCACAATAGCGGGCAAGTCATTAGAATATGTCCAAAGCTCCCATGCCCTATTGATAGTTAAGCTGCTCTGAACCTTGATGAGTAATTCTACCATTCTGTTCCTCATGATACCTGTTTTACAGTTCAGTTAGTAAATGAACTGTAAATAATATTTGTGTTACGTGAGTGACAAAGAATAATCTGTAACTTTGAGGAACTTTTTGATGCTTGAAAACAAGAGTTTGCTGGCTTCCATCTAGGTCTTTACTGTATTGCTTTTTATAAAGGCATGTTTAGACCAAACATTTTGACAAGTTTTTCAATCATTTATTCATATAAGCAAAATATTTTTGAATATGCAATAATATCCATATTTTTGTATTTCTAAATTAGATCAATGTCCTAAGGTACTAATAAATTATGTACATTAGAAAGCATACAGAAAATCAGAAAATTAAAAAAGATGAAAGAATTTTCTCATTACTTTTTATTTTACTTTATTAGTGGCAGAAATATATGAAAAAAATTCTTCTCACACCTCAGTGGGTTGTCTTGTGCCTCCCCTGAATTGTTCAGCCTCCACTTTGTGGGCTGCTTGTTTAGACAAAGTTTCTGCATCAGTTGTCCTGGGTTCAGTTTCTCCATCCAGGCTTTTCATAAGAGATTTTGGGTTGTCAGTGGTCCCAGCCATCCTGAACTTTGTGTGGTCACCTTGTTTGTTATGGGGTCTTGCTAGACTGGACGAGCCTAGTGCCTACCGCTCGCTGCTGGATGCCCTGCTCATCACCCCTGTTGCTAAGCCTCCTCTGCAGGCCACTGCACCTTCCAGGAAATCCACAAGTGCTCTGAAGCTGCCACAGAGCAAGAGGTATTGTCCAGCTGTGGCGTGTGGTTGGCACTTAGGACTTGCAGGAAACTGGCTGCTCCTTCAAAGCACATTTCTGCTGTCTGCATGCTTCTGCCTGTCCTGATCTTTGTCATGAGGTCACCAGCTCCAAACCCTGCTGGTTTCACCTCTTTGCACAACTAATGTACACTCTGGGCCTGCTGATGGTGTTTGTGCAAGTCCACCCTACTAAAGCAGAGGTTTCCTTTCCTGACTGGCTTCAAGTGCCCTCTAACATGCACAGTGGTGCTTGTGTTGTCGTGAGCCTCTGAGGGAGGCACTATCACTCTACAGAGGCAGCTGGAGAAGAAACAAGAGATTCTGGCTTGAAACTTCTGTGTGGGTGAATTATTTGCCACAGTTCCTTGAGCAACTAAGCGTCACGTTAGGCTATTTTTTAAAGCTCACTTTGAATGTATAAAATCAAATAACTGGCATGCAGGCCAGCAAGTTACTGTTCTAAAAATTATTTTCTGTCTAGGCACTTTGTTCCAGTGCTGATTCTGTTCTGTGCACAGGACTGTTTGTTCTCCTTTCCTGACCGCAGCGATGTTAATGCTTTCTTCAGCGGAAAGCTGCTCTTATGACTTCAGCTGCACAGGCAGGAGTCTGCTTGGTTATTTTACAGGCCAGTGTGTATTAAATTGTGCTAAGGAAGAAATAATCTGTGGGTTTTCATGTACCTCTTTGCATTTTCATAAGAGTTAGACACATCTAGAGATAAAGCCCAATTGTAAGTAGAGCTGAGATGTAGAAACTTGTGTTGAGTAACAAATATTAGTTCTTTCCCTCCTGTTTCATGCCTTCCAAAGTGACCTCAGTCTCTAGAGAAGACCAAAGTAGCCCTAACCTCAGGGAGGGTAAATAGTAGTTTGTAGGACACAAACAATCTTTAGTTGTATCAAAATTTCTAACTTGTAGCATATCCATTTTAAAAAGATAAAAAAGAACATTAACAGAATTGTGGTGTTATAACACAACTTTAAATACTGATTTTATTTTTGCCACAGAATGATCTTACTAGAAAACCTTTTTATGTACACATTAAAAGAGGAAAACCCCTTGAGAAGTTCTGATACCTGTCTGTGCACTACTGGTGAAGCCCAGACCGTGCCATCAGCAAGACTTTATTCTTTAGCTGTAGTGTTTGTTTGGTGATACTTTAGTAGAGGGAAAATGAATTCTCTGACTTCCTTTTTCTTTTTTCCTTCACTCACTAATGTGCACTGTTTACTGCAAGTGAAGGTAGATTGCTGTATGAATGGAAGCTTTCTCCTTCCTGAATCTGAAACTGCCTTTATGTTTGCTCACTGTATGGGGGGAACCTCTCCTGGTCTTGAAGATTCATTTTTGGAGATGCGCTCGGTGTTGAGATTCCCAAAGAGGCTTCATTCTGCCCTTTACAAGTACTTGGGGCTGTGTGTTGGAAAAGAAAGGAAACAATGGAGAACTGATTTCATTCTTCCATAGTTAAAGTCCAGTTTTGGAGGGGTTTTAATTTGGTTTGCTCTTCCAACTGACAGAGCTGGAGAGATGTGCCAGGGAGCCAGAAGGTATACTGGGAGTGCAGAGACTATATAATCCTACCCAAAAGACCATATCAGTATTGGATATATCAAGATCCAGGTTAAATGGCTTGAAATAACAATCTGTGACTTATTAGGGGGTTTTAAAGGTAACCTTTAAACTTGTGAAAAACGAATTTTCTGCTAAGCCATTGTAATAGCCAGGTTATCCTGGTTATTCAGGTTGCTGCCACAAGGCTGTGGCATAAGGTGATAAAGGAAGCATATGATTTTCAGGCTGTTAGTGACATCCCAAACAGGATATGACCTGAAATCTAGGACATGTGATGCAGCAGTACAGTTTGTCTGAGAATGCTCTGCATAAACTGCATTTTAAAAAGGATTTTTCCAGGAATAGCCAGTGTTGCCCTGAAGATAGCATACAACAAATGAGGGTAATGGTTTCTGGTTTCCATGTTATCATCCTTAGTCCTGAGCTGCTGGCACTGGTAAGGAAGGAGAAGTTGCCAGTAGATGGAGCTGAAGAAATGAAGCTTTGTGCTGTCTTGTCCTGTTGAATAAAGGAGTGCAGCCTTTGCTATATGGCTTGAGAAACAGGTAGGAAAAGGAGATAAAAGAAGATAAATGTAGTGTCAGTAACTACATATTCTCAAAGATCAAGCAAAACTAATCAATTATGTCAGAAAAAAAAGTGCTGAAAAGTTGTTTTAAATGGCAGCTCATTTCATCCCACAGTAAAACAGTTGATAAGAAAGGAGAGCTGTAATCTTATGTCCCATAACTAAAGAGACAAGTATACAACAGAATGCAGCAGACTAAGTTGTTCGAAAGAACATTTGGCTCAACCAAGAAAGCCAAGTAAATAAACTGCTTTGGAGTTTTCTGGCTCTTTTATGTCTTTTCTAACTTTCATGAAAAGGTAATGAATCTATTTCAGCAAGGTAGCTTAGGCTTCTTTGCATTATCTCTGGGGACAAGCTCAGGAAGACTGTAACTATAGCAAAAGCAGGGTGTTGATTCTGTCCTGCAGCAAGGTTGTTCCAGAAATATTTCCCTTTTATCCCTCTCACTTCACTGTCTCCACTCCAAAAAGCTGACTGTCTTAAACTGCTCTTTACTGAGTAGCTGCCAGAGCACTTGACCTTTTTCTGATTTAGTAACTGGCCTGAAGTGGTGCTGAACATCCACACGTTTTCTTCCCCACCAGACTCCTCTTTTTAGGGCTTTTTTAGGGTGTATAACAGCTATGCGATCTTTCACTAAGCTAAGTGTTTCATCCTGATGGCAACAGGGATAGCCTTGAGTTTATGGGGCTTGTGTGTTTTTTAACAAACGACACATATGCAGCACAGGAAATGATGTATTCAATATCTCGCACGACCAGGAATTGGAGCTCTGCCTTAAAATTAAATCTCAGGATAGAAACACAGTGAAATTTTGGGAAAAACTTGCAAGAATGGGTGTTGACAGCCCTTTTGTTTTTGACATGGCTGTTGGTTTATCTTCCTGATACCGTGCTACGTTCAATTCCTTTAAAAAATGGTGTTCTGGCCTTGTGAGATAAGCACTGGTGTTAATTGTGGGAGAATGCTTACTCTGAAAGGTGCTTTTAGTTATTTCTGTGTATAGAGCACTGCTTACTGAAGGGTTACATACTCCCTCCCCGTAATATGATACATTAATACCTCCACCCAGATGACTTCCTCTGCTCTCTCTTTCTATTACTTTATTTTGCATTTCTTCTTTCTTGCAAGGTACTGGAGCACTGCTAGGCTAAAACGAAATGTAAACACTGACTGACCCCATGGGCCTGCAGTAGGGGTGGGAACAAGGTCAGCACTCAGTGCTTCTTGTCTTCTGTTTCTCGGTTGTTACACCAGAAAACCCTTGCAAAAAGCCATCTGTATTTCCCTTGTTCATTGAGTTTTGTCATCATTCTCATACCTACCTTTTTTTGGTTTCCTATATATATATATTCAGCTGGACAAAATACAGCACATGATTTGTATGACTTAAAAAATTGAGACCTTAGATCCAAGTCACAGAATTCCTGCTATCTGAAGAAAGCATTTTACAAACTGCCCTTTAGATACTACATGACCTGTCCTGTCAGCAGGTTTCCTCACACCACAGGGGACTTGTTCCTTACTCCTGCAGTTGTTCTGGACAACACAAGTTCGTTTAACAAGCTGCTTAAACCATCATTTATATCCACAGAACTATTAGTAAAATACTGATGTACCAGACTGAGCTCAGAGCTCAACTGATAATTTTTACAGATGGAAATTTTTACATCTTGGGCTTGCATGAGAACAAAGTCTAGCCAAATCCCTTGAATCTGCTTGGGAAAGTCCAAGAGACTTGGTCCTTGTTATCACTTTAGTGCTCTTAGAAGTTTCATGATGGCAAGCTCAATTCCTTTTCAGTTATTTAGTACATTCTGCTTTGGCTGATATCTCGCATTATTATCTTTCCTAAAGTTTGTGTGAAGAAATTCTGGGCAGCATTATATAGGAGTTGCTATGGAAGGATAGAGGGAGGTTTAGGCATCTATAGCCCCAGACCATGTGTTTTCTGTCTCTGTTATGTTTGTTTTGTTTGGGTTCATTTGGTTGGTTGGTTGGGCTTTTTGAGTTTTTTCTGGGCTTGGGTTTCTTTGAGCGAGGGAGGGAGGAGCATCAGACCCTCTAAATATGTTCAGAGGGATTTTCCAGTGCAAATTTCTTAAAATGCTTCTGAAATGTGTTCAGCCTGGTCTCTGAAAAACTGGTGCTTATATCTTGTGTGACCTGGACCTACTTCCTCCCTCACAGGAGGAGGAATTACTGCTTGCTTTTTCTAGGGTTTTTTTGCCAGTTTCCACAGTGCTTTTGTTGACCAGGAGACAGGGTAAGTCTGAGGAGCCTTTTGTGAGCTCTGCATTAAGTTTGCACTGGCACTGGAGCCCTGTGTGCCCCCAAGCCTCTCAACTGGCTCCCCAGAAATTTGTTTGTTTTCCATACACACACTTAGTCTGACAAAACAAGGCTGTACTGTGTGGTAGGAGCTGTTCTCCATGGAATTTCAGGAGTGTCTGTTAAGTATAAGCTAGCATATGTGAAAAATAGAGAGGTGTCTTTGGCTTGCTCCTTTGCCAGACTTTTTTCTTGGGCTGTTTTTGCAATCTGTTTCCCTTGCAACACTTCCAGAATTATTTTGATTAATCTTCCCATAGCTTATTAATCAAGCTTCTCATGGGTTTTAAGGAATGAGACTGAGTCTGACAGACTCATGTTTCACTGTTCCTTCATTCTTGCAGTGTTAAAACCCCTTGCCCCAAAGGCTGACAGCAGAGCATTCACTTGCAGGAAATATTGGCTTGCAGGGATGAGACTCTTGGTTGCATTAGTTTTCGTTGTGGAGAACTTTGATTTTTTGCTGTAAGTATTCATCAGGTGGAAAAGGAGTCATTTAAGAGTTATGGAACAGAGTTAAAATGTAAATGCTAGAGGCAAAAGGTGGGTGTGTCATTAATAAGAGTACACATGTTGTGACATCGAAATGTTCTTGATCTGAAGCTGACCTCTGAGTGTCAGCTGGGAAGTCTGAGAAAGTACTCACACAGAACCTGGGAAATACATCAGGTTTATCATTCCTCCCTCTGTTTCTCAGTGGCGACACTGAAAAGCAGGTGGGAGCTCTCTTCCCATAACATATTTATTTCTTAAACTTCAGTATATTTTTTTGCCTCTTCAAATTCTTTTTCTAGATCGTTAAACTTGGGTCATCCTTGTACAAGATCCTCGTGTACATGTGCATGTGCACTCACAGCCAACTGTGTGATTGGAGGCTGTAATTCCAGAAAAATGCTGCATTATTTCATGCAGCCTGCCATAATTAGGCAATATAGCACAGCAGAGACCTGCAAGCTGCAGTAGCAGTCTGCCTGTTAAATTAGCAGGCTGTGGTGGTGGCTGGAGTTTATTCAGTTCTTGCCTTAAAGAAACAGACACACAATGCAGAGGGTGTCCAAGACCTGTCAGAAATTTTGCCCTGAGACCAGCAACATCCTCTCTGTCAGAGTGATGGTTTCAGACTTTTTGCCTTGGGAAGCTTCTTGCTTCAGGCTCCTGGCACGTAAGCTTCCAGAAGTGATAAAAAAATCAGAGGTAGCTTATACCTGGCTTTATAATTGTCTTTTAGTTTGGGATCATTAGGATTTCACCTAATTTCTAAATAAAGCCTAAGTGTCTCCAACAATCTGTTGCTTCAGGAGTTGGCATCATTAACAAGCCTTAGAATTCAACCACAAAAATGGCAATGGTAGAGTTTCCAGTCAGCATTGCAATGAGCCTTGTGGGCCTCCATCAGTCTGCTTCCTTGCCATCTTCTCCTTGGAGGGTACTTTTTCTGCTTGTCTGAAATCCATTTTTGCTTGTCAAGTACCCTCTGCTCCAAAAGATAGCTGCTGACTCAGCAGGACCTTCTTATTTCTGACAGATGATTTGTATTGTTTATGATTTATCTGTATCTGTTCCAGACAAAAGCAATAAAGAGGTGCTAGACTTGAAAAGTTATTTGACAAACAGTAATGAGCCTCTTGGATGGCAAAGGAGGAAACTTTCTTTTTTTAGCACCAACAGTGTTAACAAGGAATTCTTTAAAGTTGCAGTGGGGCTCTGGCCTGGAATGGGTTTGATGGGTTACATGTCAGATATATTCAAAAGTACAGAAGGATGTTTCTGTAACAATGAAGTTACAGACGTGCACGTTTTTCATTGTAGAAGCCAATCCTAAACTACCTTGTCATCTTCAACCACTGAGCTGCTACTTCACATCAGAGGGTACTTACCTATCCTTTTGCTTTCAGTCTGCAATAACACTTTTATGCCCTGTGTCTCCACTGCCTCAAAATCTGCCTGTAATAAAGACTTGGAACATGAGTCTCAAAGGAATCTAACATGTACCTTCAATGTCTCCATTTGAGCTATACAAATGTCTTTAAATACCTTTTCAGCATTTGAAGAGGATGGAATGCAAGGTCTCACTTTGTGCTTCATTGGGCTTGTGCACACTGCAAATCCACCAGTGTTGGTTTAGCAAAGCTACTGCTCTTACCAAAAGCCTGCAATTGCCATAGCTGTTACTCATTAAACTGAGCATTCAGATTTATTCTCTAAACTGTGAATAACTTTTTTATCCGTTACCTGGAAGAGGATTCTAAATACATGAATTATTTACCCTGTAAATCTAGAGACAAAAAAAAAAAATCAAGGTTATGAACATGTGTTTTAGCCTCACGGTGTGTTCAAGTTGTTGCATGTCATATGGGCAAGGCAATACTGTGCATGTGCAACACTTGTAAAGTAAAAATAACTCGAGGATTTTTGCTTTACGAACTTGGCACAATCTATAATCTTGGGAATGACCCTGGTAAAATTCGCATGGTGCACATGTGCTGTAAATTTGATTTTCTTCAATAGAGGAAAGACTACAAGGCTTGTAGTGTGTTACTGATGGGTCTCCAAATTGTGCAAAATATGTTTTTGGAATGGTATTTCATATATGTATTTGGCTGTATTTCACAATGTTGTTGATTTCCTGGTTTTGGTGTACTTTTGTTTTGCAAATGACCTTCATTAGTAATTTGTCCTCTACTTTGAATATTTTAAATAAAAATACTCATTTTCAGCTTCCCAAAGGCAAGTGAGAAACAACAAAATTCCTTGCTAGCTGTGTAATTAGTGGCTACTTGCACTCCATGTGAATTGTGATTAAGTTCAGTTTTTGTCATGCATGTTTTTAAAGAGCTAAAAGACTTCTGGCAACCCTTAAAATATAAAAGCAGCTGTAAACTGCTCTAAAGAGGCAATATAAAATATTGTGCATGTTGTTTAACGACTAAAGGAACTTACAGCCCTTTTAAAATGAAAACTGTGAAGGGGTTTAGTTTGCCATATGGACTTTTGGCAGACCTAACTCAAGTGTCCAGTTCTTAGAAAGCAGCTCCAGTGTGTGATTACCACAGCACTGTTGGTGATGACAGACCAGTGGGTGCTGCTTTGTTGCACCGGGGGGAGGGAATGTCACTGCCCATCTCCATTTCACCAGTTCTCCTGTTCTAGCAAGAGGCATTTATTTACTCTCCCCTGGTTTCTGGACAGTGATTCCCTGGAAGCTGCCCAGCCTGCCCCGGTGAGGAGCGTCCCTGCCTGCCAGGACAACGTGGATGTGAGACCTGCTCCTGCCAACACCGCACCTGCCGCAGTCCTCAAGCCAGTGGCACCCCTGGGTTCTGCCAAGGGCTGGCAGCCTCCCAGCCAAGCAGGTAACTTCCAGAGAGGCTTTCTCTTTGCTCACCTAAACACCTTTGGATGGCTCAGGAAAACAAACTTCACCTTGGGTGTAAAAACAACAGGCTTCAAATGCCTGTTTGTGGGTTTTGAGTACAGGCCAGTTTGCTTCGAAAAGAGGAGAAGAAAAACCAATGTAGCCATTTTAGTAAACCAATAGCCCTTTGTAAGTAGCCTCATAGATGTAATTGGTTTCACAAACAAGCAAAATCAGATGCCCCACACCTCTATTAAAAGCCTTTATACCAATCAATTATATATATATACACCCCACAGTTTCATTTTGGTGCTTGCCATGTGACTGTAGAGTCAAGCATATTCCATGCTATTTCAGGTAGGAATATCGACATACGTTGATATTATACATATACATGTGTTTTCCAAGTGATCTTTTCAGAAGTACTGATTAATTTTAAAAAAATATATTAAAAAGGCTAAAGCTGTAGAGTGTTTATGTATTTGACATCTGTAGGTTTTATTTGAGCAGGGTGCCAGATTATTGCATAGGCTTGTGTTACAGAGATTTGTGTAAAATTTATTGCAAGGACAATTCACATAGCTACTACCTTTGAATGAACTTTGGTGATTTCTACCCCTTTGAACCCAGACCAGAATGTCTTCTATCTGGAAAGCATTCTGTTTTCTTTATGAGCACTCCTATGTTATTAGATAATACAGATATGTTTATATGTGTAACTGTGTACTTATGTTTTCATAGTGTTAAGTGCAGTAGTAACTTGAGGTAATCTTTTAAGCTGAATCAGTCTTTAATGCTGAATTAAACTTGTGTAGTATTTTCAAAGGATCTGGGAAATCTGTATTATTAATTAAGCTATAACTTCAGATTTTTCTTGCTAAGATGAGATGAATAGTCTAGATTCTCTTTTTGACAGGATCAATTATGCTAAATAGCTCTGTTTGTTTGTTTTTGTTCTATGCTAAGAGTTTTTCCTCTAGAAGTATATCCAGTCCCAAAATGGAACAGAGGCCTGGGCATAAAAATAAAAAAAAAAATATGGTGTTAATGCTGCGTGTTTTATAATGGTTTTGGCACTTCTGGTCAAATGACTGCTGTGGTTGGTAACAATTTGATTTTGGTTGGGCTGTGCAGTTCTGTTGGAAGCCTCAAGATGGCAATGCACTGTCATTGCTGTACTTTCCTGGCAAATAGCGAGTCCACTATTGAGGGCAAAGTAAAGACTTTTTAAAATTTAGATCAGTTTAATTCTAGCATCAGAAGGGAAAAAAACCCTAAGTGAACAGTAACAGCAGAAGCCCCAACTCTTTTTAAAGTTACTTTTTTGGTAGCGTGTGTGCTTAAGGCAAATTTCTGTGGGAATGTCATAATCCTGCATTTTTCTAAGTGACTGATTGTGCTTCATGATTGATAAACCTTTCTGTCTCACCAAGTCATGAGTTATTTCACTTGCATAGAAACCATCCATCAGTTTGGGGTTTCTGTAGTACCACACTCATTTTTAGTATGTAGGTAGGTGTTTTACTGCTAAATCCTACTAGCATATTCTAGTATTAATAGAAGTCTAATGTTTGAAATAGCCTTTTTTTTTTTATTTTAAGATGTTCATGAAGGAGTGCGATTTAAAGAGATTAATTAAACTACACTTGATTCTGTAGTACTCTGAAAATCTATGCCCATGCTCTTTCATAATGTGAAAATCTCATTTTTTTTTTTACATCAGAGATACCAAGTAGGCAGGTGAGAGGAAAAGTCAGATGGAGAATTTTTGATTATTACATTCCAGAATAGCTTAAAATAAGCTTAAAAAATTCATACTGGTAGAGAAGCAGGAGAAAAGAAATGGTCATGAGGATGCCAGCTTTGTGCTGTCTTGGTGTAGGGTTCTTGTTAATGCGCTGCTTAAGTTCCAAAGAAGCAAAGCCATTATCTCTGCCCAAAAATATTGGGGGAGCCAGGAGTAAAAGCTGTAGGAGAAAGAGGCACTGAAGACTCAGAGTTCCCTAAAGTTGGAAAACACAGGCAAGATAATGCAGCAGTGTGAATGGCAGCTGCCCAGGAATTAACAAGGTGGGAGAAGGTCCAATGTCCCAGGTGCCAGAGGAGCTTCAGTTAATGTTTGCATCTTAGGAACACGAGGAGTCACCCACTGCCATGGGAAGCCACTCTGGGCTTGTCCCCTGTAGGTGGAACAGCAGTCTGACAGGTGAAAATGTTTCAGTAATTGAATGTTTTGATAAAATTAGTCAGATGTCGGAGAAAAAGAAAGGCTATAAGTGTTTCAGAGAATGTTTGGACTTCAGTCATTAGTTCTGCTGTTTGTTTGCAGTCTGTGAGCATAAAGTTTTCCTTAAAGTAAAATTGCAAGTGCTCCACAGGCTAAACAAAATTTGGCTTTGTAGGCCACAGGCCTGACAAAGTTTTAGACAAAAAAACCCTTTTAATTTCATAGCTGAAGTCTACCTTAGGAAATAATTAGAAAGAAGGTACAATCTTATGAAAATGTATAGCAGTATGCTATTAATAGCAGAAATGTATTGGGAGCACAGTTTCATAGCTCTGATACCACTCACCCTTCTAATGAATATTGTTTATAACACCAGGCTGTTTCCAAAGCAGAACAGGCATGTCACAGGATTTTGTTTGTGTCTGGGGAAGCTGTAAGATGCTGATTGATGGTGTGGCATGAAGATTACCAGTGATTTTATTAAGTTGTCTGACTACAAAGGTATGTCATTTGGGTAGACAGCATCTTTTCAATTATTAGAATCTCTCTTGGATAGGCCACCCAGAGAATAAGTTTGCTTGGGTTTTTTTTTAATAAAAGTATTATGACTTATTTTTTTAGCTTTGGTGTAGGGGTTTCAGATGATTTGTTGATTTTTTGGGGGGGTTTTTTGTTGTTTTGGTTTTTTTTTTGAGATTGTGCAGAGATGCCTGAAGGTGTCAGAGGGATTTTGTTGGAACTGAGGTGTGAGCTGTTTCATGACCTGGCAGCAAGATGCTTTAAAATTGAATGGCTGAGATGGTGAACCTGGAGATGCTTCAGGGATTTGGTTTCTCTCTACAGAACGCAATCATGATTCGAGTGGTTTCACAGTGATAACACCTTCGGGTCTTAATTATTCTCATTGACTGTGGGGGCCATTCATGAATGCTACTGTGCTAATGGTCCACTATGATGGTAACAGAGGTTTTATTCCTCTTTGGAACAAAATCCTGATATTACAGGATTCTTCAGTGGTTTGGTAGAGGAAATGAGGGGTGGCTGCCTCATGCTTTCTTTTAAGGTATGGGTAAGAAGCTCAGTTACCTTCATTTTTTTTCTATTGTTGAAACAAGTAAAAACACACTGTGTGTTATATGTGCAGACTGGAACTTATGATGGTTCTCACTTCGTTTTTGTTGAGCTGTGAAGCTCTACTCACCCACCAGAGGCAGAAGCTTTTTACGAGATTATATTAAATTCAAAGAATGAAATAACCCAGAGGATCTTGGCTACATTGCAGTGAACTATTCTACTATTTGATAAGAAGCTATTACTCCACACTTACGTAGCATTGCTCACCCCTAAGGATCCCCAAAGCATTTTGTAGTCCTGGGCAAGGACATGGTGCACTCACAGGAATGGCTTTCCCTCACCACTGCCATGCAGCCACCTCGTGGGTGAGATGTGACAGCTGCTTGTCAGCTTGCTCTAACATTCCACGGCAACTTGAAAGGAAGGGAACAGCACCGTGGCAAATTGAAACTGCCGGGACAATTTCAGGAGGTATAATTGCCCTGTAAGCACAGCTACACCAGCTGGAGTCAGTCCAGGAGACAAACTGATCTCGTAGAAAGTGTAGCAGGATCTTTGGTGGTCAGAAGCGGTCGGGACTTCCAGTGTTCCATTTCTCACATGAAATTGCCTTCTCTTTCCTGGCATGTTCCAAAGGCTGTTGCTGGGGACCGAGCTGCTGGTGCAGTGGGGACTGTAGGGGCTGTGTGCCAGGCACTGCCCTGCCAGTCCCACACCCTACCTTCCAGTCCAGGAGCTGGCAGGCAGCATCCCGCTTCATTGCTGGGGTCCTGTGGGATGGCAGGGGGCCTGTGGGGAGCTGTTACAGCTGGTGGCCAGAAAGGCTGGTTTGCTTCTTGGAAAGGAGGGGTTCATTGCAGTCGATGCCCTTTGTTTCTCCTGTGCTTTGCAGCTGAGTTAGAGGAAAGGGATGGGGAAGGTTTGTGGTAGAAGCGTTCAAAGCCTGTGTTTTAAATGACCCTTTACTCAGATGTGCCAGTTTCCTTATTCCCAGGGTCTCTCTCAGCCTGGTATCACTGGGATATATAATCCCCTTCCAGCAGAGCTGCTAGGGAATGTCAGCATGTTCTGCAGTATGCACAACTGCCAGTTGCCTAATCCTGAGCAAGCACATGTGTTAAGCCCATGCTCCCTTCAGCAGAGGGAACACACTTAGAAACTGGCTGCAAGCACATAAAAAGTACTCCCCAGACAACTTTGTTTTAAAAATTCTGCTATTTCCTTGAAGTTGTTTTCGTGTACTTGGTAGCCTAGCATTTATGTCCTCTGGAGTTATCCATAGCTTTCTTGCTGCATTTTCTTTTCTATATCCCATTCCCACAATAATATTAGAATTTTAAAAGCAGAAGAAAATGCAGGCCTACTCCTAGGCATGACTTGACATCTTGCTCTACTGGCAGTTTGTGTCTTTGTTTCCTTCCTTGCCATTGATTCTGCTACTTATTTATGTAGGGAAAAGGGGATAAAAATGCAGACTGTATCAAATTGTGGAGTTTGGTCATCAGGGCAAATAATAGGGAGCTGTGGAGAGGGGGAAGGCACCGAGATATATTGTGCTATCACAAAATGCTTGTATTGCCAGTAAGCCCTTAAGGGATTAAGCACCATAAAGCGATGGACTGCAGCACCTTTTGTCCTTGTCACTTTTGTTTTTCTGTGTTTCATTTGTAATTGCTCCAGCCCATACACCAATTTTGTTGATCTCACAGGCTGCCCTGGCTGGGTAAGTTGCGTTGATAGCTTTGGGAATACTTCTGCATGGAAAAATCACCAAACACAGTCACCATCACTGTGTTCATAAAGTTCTGCAATTTTGTTTTTAGGGCCCTCTCATACTAATTTGTTAACTTTATAGAACAGGAATTTAAAGGCAGGACTAATTATAGGAGTTCAAGGAGCTACTTGACCATTTAGGACCATGGTCTGAATATGGGGAAGAGACTGGGTTAACACTGCTGGTCATTAAGACCAAATCTTACGTAGTTATTAAGGCCTCTGTTAAAATAGGTCCCAAAATATAAACAGTTCCACTATTTTTCACTGAAAAAGATTGTTAAAGATTGCTTCTCCATGGTGTAGTCACCCTTCATGAAAGCAGAAAGCCTTGTCGATAAAAGTGTTATGATTGACAGGTCAAAACACAAAACCTTTCTGATCCTGGTCTATGGACTGTAATAAATTTTTCATCTAATCTAAATTATTATGTCTTCATGTGACAGCCAACTACAAGAGTTTGTTCTTACAAGTTAATTAATGTGAAGTCACTTAGCCAAGCAAAACCCATTGTGAAACCAGAGTAATTTATAAATGTTAACCTTAACTTGATGGCAGTAAGAAGTTGTAACTGCTGTAGAGTTAGTGACAAAAATGAGTGTGTTTCTAAAACTGGAACATTTATCCTTAAGAAGGGGCAGATCATAGTAATGATGCAGAAATGTACCACCTGCTTTTTAGAGACAGAATGGCCTGGTGTACCTCACTACAAGATCTGCTGAATAGAAACTCAGCTTTTCTGTTACAAACATGACCTTAGACAATTTTCCTATGTTTTGGTTTTGCCAAATTCACGTGTTATTGTACCAAACTGCGCAGTTCAATTAATTGTTTGCATTAGTTGGACAGATGTGCATTTCTTTCTGCATTCATTTAAACAGAGATGCAGAGATTTTTTGGCTCTATGGTTATTTCACACACATCAAGTGGGAACATTCACTGACTTCCAAAATTAGATGTTCATTGTCTTTGATTTGTTAAAAAGTAACTTGTTGTCACAGACTGGCTTGCCAGATCAGTTCCTCTCCATTAGCTAGCACCAGTTCAGAGCAGTGATGTCAGATGCACAGGTGTAGGACATCCAAGAATTATGCCTAATATTTGTTCAGCAAATGAAAAGCCAGTATTCCTCTGGTAAATGCATTCTTATTGAATTCAGTGTTAAACATCAGCTTCATGAAACTGACAGATAATCTACATGAGACTGGACAGATGTGCATTCTGCAGGCATAGTCAAGCTGTTGAGTTCAAAATAGGGGCTAAAAGCGAGGGAGGCAAAATCTTACCTGCAAAAAGCTACCAAGTGGGTTTCTATACTGCCACCACAGAGAAATGCAACACTGTAGTACAGGACTTTGTTTTCTCTTTCTTCTTGAGTCGCTTTTTTGATAAAAGCAACGCCAGTTGTGCCAAATTCGTGACGGTATGTGATGTAACAAATCAGAGGGAGACAGGCTGAGTGAGCCAAAACCACCATACTCATTTTAATTAAGATGCTTTACAGCTAATTTCCCCGGAGCCTTTTCAGTTGAAAGTCTGGTTACTAACACAGGAGCTATTCCCTCTGGTTGCAGGGGCTGCTGAAATGGGGCTGAGGTGGCACCTGTTTTGATTTTCCACGGGTGCATACCAGCTTTCACCCAGCATTTAAAGACATGATAATGGTTTAATCCATCCTGTTCTGCCTTTAATCAGCAAAAGGAGTTTAGCCCTGACCATGTTTCCAAGACTTCATATGAAACAGAAGAAACAACTATGGAATACAGGGGTTGAACTTTGTGTTTGTTGGGGGGAGTTTTTTGAGGTTTTGTTTTGGTTTTTTTCTCACCTGGTACTTGTCCTGTAGCATTCTGCGCTGAACCTGTGTGATTTCATGTGGGCCTGAGAGTGGATGGGGTGTTACACTCAGCCAGTGCAGTGAGCTGACAGCAGAGCTTTTCAGACACATTGCTTCATCCGGCCATCTGTTTGGTTTTGAGGGAAGGAACAGGAAGATTTCTTACACTACAGATATATTAAGAAAAGTCAGAAAATTGGACGTATGAAGCTCTGTATTTTCCATTTATAATACAGTAGTTTGATTGCAGCGTATAAATCACTGAGTTAGAACACTTTAAAACGAAGTTCTGGCACTCCCACTGCTTCAAGTAGCATTGTTATTTATAGATATTACATGAAGGCTGATGTTATGTTTAAGTGAGCGTTAAACAGTTCAGGCTGTTGTATTGTTGCTACGCACCAGAGAACCTCTGTCAAAGTGACTTTGGCACTGCCGCGTATCCGCCTTTCTCCCTTTGTCTTCCAAACCTTTCAGCAGTGTTTGCAGTTATCCATGTGCTCAGCGATGGAACAGCCTATTGTTAGACTAACAAGGGCAAAGTCACACTGGGATTTTTAAAAAACAGAGAGAAAAAAGGGCAGTTCTTTACCCTGCCTAAAAGATTGTTAAATATTAAACTAGCCATACCAAGGAGTTTAGTGAAAGCAAACACTGTGGGTTTGCTAAACTTAAACCTAATAAAGTAGAAAGTTAATAGTCAGGTACAGAGTGTTTTTGGTTATAGAAAAAAAACAGCAGTGACAATACATCAGTGTAAATCAACAGTGCTTTAGAAAGTTTAATTAAAAAGAGTGAAGTGAAGCCTGCAAAACTCCAAAATTTGGCCACAGACATCTTCTCATGACTTGCAGAGAACCCAAACCTCTCTGATACTCAGGTCAGAATAGCTCCTGTTGGAATTATAATTCTTATAAATTATTTCTTTTATTTATTAATTGTATTTATTTATTTTAGCTTTAAATCTTCAGGCCAGCCACAAAAGTTGCTGTGCTTTGTCCCTTTTCAAGCAACAAAGGTGACAGCAGGAAAATACGGGGTGAGATTGTGTCATCAGGAAGGCAATTTCCTTTCCCATTCCCCATCAGTCACCATTTGCAATTAAAACTGTGCATGCACCTCGACCCATCTTGGCTACTGGGGCATCTATCTCCCCAGCACTCTTTGAGAACACAGCTGCTGATCATATGTGTAAAATGTAAAAAGCAAAGTGTAAAGCACAAACTACAGGAGAGCTCAGACTGGTTGCCAAGAGTTGAGAGGTCTTCACTTAGATTGGGTATAAAGATTTGTACCTTCTTTTGCATTCCTCATGTGCCTTGGTAAAATCTTCTCATTGCAAGAAAAAAAAAACCACCTGCATCAGTTTTCTGATGGTTTTAAATCAAGTGGTTGTGTTTCAATCTGAAAATCTATTTCCAAGGGAATAGAGAAGAGAAAGGAGGGGAAGAGAATAGATGAACTCAGAGTATCCTCTTCCTCTCTGCAGTAAAACCATCTTGCCCATTGGAGTGTTAAACTTGCTGTTTAAGTAGAAGCAATAGATGGGAAATATAGTGTTTTATCTAAACAAGAAAATTTCAAAAACATTTGAAATTCTCTGGCTACAAGAGGAGGAATATTGTTGGAAAAGTACTGGGAAATCATACAGATTTAAGTGGGGAATTATTAGTTGTAGGTAATTTTTTTTAATATAAATAGTGGGGTTTTTTTAAATCAAAAGCAAACCAACTAAACGAAAATGTCACCACCAACAAAAAAATGGTCTGTGGGTTGCAGTGGAAGTAATGAAATTTGGTGAAATTACTGAAGTGTTAAAGGTGTGTTTTGTTGCCTGTGGAAAGACAGAAGTGGCCAATAGAAGCTATCCTCCTGCTGGTGAAGAACTGAGGAAAGGAGAATGATCTACGGTGAAAAAAAAATCTAGAGAACTGTAGAAGGTTTACAAAGAAGCCAGTATATCAAATAAGGTATTTGATATAGATATTACAGTACTGTACTGCATTTTCTTTAATAAGAGTATTATGGATCTGAATGCAAAGAAAGAAGACTGACCCCTCTTCTTCAGGAAGAAAAATCTGAACTGAAAGAAGCTTGAGTGCACTTCAGAACAGGAATAGAGGGGAATGAGGCTGTGCAAGACCAACAAGGTCTTAATGTGATTACCAGCAAAGAGAAAGAATCCTTGTGAGAGTGCTGGGGGCACAAATTGTGAGCATAGGCAGGGAGCTTCCTCAACACTAAATGCCAGCTTGGTTTTGCTCAGGTCACAGCTCTTGACACAGTATTAATTTATGTGGTTTCTATTATGTTTTGCATAAAAGAGAGTTTTTGTTATAACATGATGGACTATCTCCTTCTCTCATGTTTTAATGCTTTAAATAACTCAGAAATGACTGATCTAACAGCTTTGTAGAGGTTTACGTAGGCAAATTCTGCTCCTGGCCAGCAGTAACTTTGATGTTAGGTAGTGTTCGAAAAAGCATCATTCATAAAAACAGCAGTAATGAAAGCTGTAATGAGACCAAAGGAAAGGGAGCAATTGTGATGTTTGTGCTTTTTTTTTTTCCCCCTTAAGCAAGCAGAAAGACTTTTTTAACTATACAGTGCAAACGAGACAGCTGATGTGTCTGAATGGGCTTTGGGATTCAGTGGATAACCCAAACAGAAATTAGCAATGCACTAGAAGCTGTGCTGCAATTTGATTTATGGCAAAAGCAGTCTTCAAACAGATTTGGGTTTAGTGTGTATTCCTGTATTCTCATGAAATGGGATTTGAAAATTGAAAAACCATGTGTGATGACAGAGGAGGAAAGTGCTATTAATCAACACCACTTTTGTTCGTGTCTTCAAAGCTGTTCTGCCACCTTTTTCATTTTTATCTCTTCCTAGGTTTTCAGCTTAGCAGACATTTATAATCTAAAATGAACTACAGTAGCAGAGTGACTTGTTAAAGATCAAGTGCCTCTATTAAATTCTTTCCATTCAGGAATGTTGAATGTTTCGAGAATAAAGATGTTATTTTGTCAAGATATTGCAAATTCATTAATTGTATATTAAATATAACCAATAGTCTTGTTTTAAAAAAGAAAAAAGAAATAAGACCAAAAATAGCTACACTTATGAATTGTTATACTTTTTGCTACATCAGATTCTGAAAAGGATCCAGAAGTATGTCAGTCTTGAAGTGACCTGATATGAGAAAATTTGGTAAACCAACCACTTAAAAAAAAATACATGTTTCTTCTTCATACACAGAAAGAATATGCAAAAACATGTATTGAGCCCATATCAGCAGGTTAATACCAAGTCTGATTATAGTACAAAAGCATTGGTGCTAAAAAGGATTTCTCTTCCAGGTGTGTTGTCTTAGCCTAAATGTGAGTAGACCAGGGGTTGCTAAAGTTCATGGTATTGTTTTGATTAAATTGTGTAGTACTTGGCTGTATTCTGTAAATAGCACAATATTGGCATTTATGTTGGATTTTCTATGGATTCAGTATTGCTTAAATCTGTCTTCTCTGTGAATTAGTATGCCACTTCTCTTTTAGCAGGGAATGCATTGTTTTGCCTGAAAAACACTTGCAACCTTTCTGTAGGACAGAGCATTACATTAATGTAGATGACAATCAGCATTATATTAATGGAGATGACAAGACACAACTTTTCATCTTTTCCCTGGAACATGATATGAAAAACAAGAGAGGATGAATAGCACAAAGATTAACAGCTCCACAAGCTAGCTTTTTTTTTGCAAAGCTACATACAGTGCCTTGATCCTGGTGTTGGAGAGCTGCATATTTGCAGCAGAAGCATCATCCTGCACTGTCCAGTGTCTCGGTCATTGCTTGGTTGTTTGTCTCTGAGTTTCCACTCAGGTCGTAATTTCACTCTTTGATTTACAAGGTTTAGCAAGGCTGCACTAAAGCCAGGGCACCAAGTAAACACTCCAGGTTTCTTTTGCCTGTGGTTGCAAACAAAAGGCTATGGAAATGTGGGCTTTTTTATAATGTACTTGAAAAAGAAAGATACCTCCTCTTGACAAGAATAACTGCTCCCATAAACCCATGTTTCTGGTAGTTGTGCATTACCAAGGTACATATATCAATAGAGGGGAAAGAAAAGCAGAGGACTGTTTGTTTCTTCACTACCCTTACAACAGTATCATTTGTGCCTTTCGTTTTTGTAAATGCATTTTTCAAACTCCATAAAAGCTTTTGTCTGTTCTACAACTCTAAAACCCTGAGTATACATGGAAGTGTGTAGTGTATACATTTCTGAAAATATCAGGGTTTTATTTGTGTCATAATTTTATAAGGAAGATGTGAACACAACCTTTGGAGTGCTTCAGATTGGCAGAATCCTCTGAGCTAGACCAGTGTTTAATTTGAATTTAGAAATGTATTTTGCTTATACAGTACTCTAGTTTAAATTCCTACACATGTTGTATTGAATGTATGTTCTTGTTTAACGTGTTAGTAATGATGTATGATCTATTGCACTCACTGTGAAATTTTTTGGGTAGGTATGTCATTTTCTCCTGCCTTTGTTCATGCACTGATGTTCTTGGCTTCAGCTTTTGTATCTAAAACAAAATAATGCCTTCACAGGTTGTATATTCTTTTACCTAACTTCTTCAACATGTTGAAATTTGTCCACTACCTCTGCAAGTTAGTCAAAACCATTCTGTGTTATTTCACAGACATTTCATAAAGTAGGTAGGACTTTCTTGCTAACTTGTTGCGGGAGGAGGGGAAAATGAGTGCTTTTTAATCTGTTCCTTTAAGGATGCAAGTATACACTGGACAATGATGTTAGGCAAATGTTGTTGGTTGCTTCTATTTCAATTTCATTTACTTGGTACTGAAAAATGGTCTTCTAAATGCTTTTGGTGTTCTTTCCCCAGCTCCTGTCAGTGGATGGACATCAAACAGTATTAAATCACCTGGAACATCTGCCCTGAGTGAAAAAGCTGCACCAGCACCTCAGCTAAATGAGCAAGACACGTTGGTTCAGCGGGCGGAGCATATTCCGGCGGGGAAGCGCACTCCCATGTGTGCACACTGTAACCAGGTCATCAGGTGTGTGTCTGTTTGCTGGGGGCACTCCTCGGGGTGGGGGTACAGAGCTGGCTTTATGGCCAGGCCCAGAGAGTGGTGATGAACCGAGCTAAATCCAGATGGTCACTGGTCACCAGTGTTGTGCCCCAGGCTCAGTGTTGGAGACAGTCTTGCTTAATCTTAATCAATGATCCAGACTGGGATCAAGGGCACGCTCAGTCACACTTGCAGGTGACCAAGTTGGGCCGGAGCGGTGGTCTATTGGAGTGTGGGAAGGCCCTGCAGAGGGATCTGAACAGGCTGGATCAATGGGCTTGAGGTCACTTTTATGGGGTTCAGTAAGACAAAGTTCTGTGTCCTGCACTTGGGAAGCAACAGCCTCAGGCATCACTACAGGCTGGGGCAGAGTGGATGGAAGAAAAGGACCTGGGGATGCTGGTCAAGAGCAGCTGAACATGAGCCATCACTATGCCCAGGTGGCCAAGAAGGCCAGTAGCATCCTGGCCTGGATCAGCAGTTGTGTGACCAGCAGGACCAGGGTAGTGTTCGTTCCCCTGTACTCAGCACTAATGAAGCTGCACCTCAAATCCAGTGTTCAGTTCTGGGCCCCTCACAACAAGAAGGACATTGAGGTGCTGGAGCATGTCCAGAGAAGGGCAACAGAGCTTGGGAAGTGTCTGGAGCACAAGTCTGATGAGGAGCAGCTGAGGGAGCTGGGGGTGTTTAACCTGGAGGGAAGGAGGCTCAGGGGAGACCTTATCACTCTCTACAGCCGCTTGAGAGGAGGCTGTAGTGGCATGGAGGTTTGGTTCAAAGGAGTCGGCAGGTTTATCTAGAGTCAATAGTACTTTCTTTATCATTATGGAAGTAATGTTCCTCAAGTGGTACAACACAGTCTTAAGATGTGAGGTTGGATATTATGAAAAGTTTTTTAATCTGTAGGGTTGTCCAGCACTGCCCAGGGAGGTCTTGGAGTCACCATCCTGGAGGTGTTTAAGAGATGTGTAGATGTGGCACTTATGGACACGGTTTAGTGGTGGACTTGGCAGTGCTGAGTGGACAGTTGGACTTTATGATCTTATAGGTCTTTTCCAATGTAAATGATTCTGTGATTCTCTTCATCCTGCAGGCTCTCTCACAGCAGGGCTTTGTTTTGCTTCTGTGGTTTTTGATTCTTTAGTCACAAGTGGTTTAAGGCTTCATTTCAGTAGCACAGAACACTGTTTTCATGCATGGTTTATCTAACAAAACTGAGAATGAAACTACTGTGGAGGGAAAATATTGTAAACTGCTAACAATCACAGTCTTACAGTCCATTTTACAGAGAACCAGAAAGCTGGATGGAATGGAGTAAACGTAAAACCAAAGAAAAATAAGCAAGTTTTCATTTATACATCCATTCCAATAGAATTGGGACTATCAGCTAGTTGGAAACCAATCAGAGAGTATAGTCTTAGGAAGACTAGTCACAAATGTTGATTTCTAAACTGTAGTTTTTAATTGAGAAGAAGAAAAACAACATCCGTAGAAGAAAAGCAAGGGATGTTTTAACAATTACTAGGGCTGGATTGATAATAATTTCCTGTATTGCTGGATTTCAAGCTCTTTGATGGGCTCTCTGGCCTCTGGACATTATGGTAGCTATTGTCCCTGATTTGTATGACATGGGTAGAAAACATTAAGCAATACAGACATGAGTTTGCCAAAAGAAGTTAAATAAGTTTTGCTGATCCCATAAGATATCCTATCATTAGCCAGAATTTTGTATGGGGGAAGAATTGGATCTGGGTTGCATTGTTCAGTCAGTGATTTCTGACAATTAGTCATGATTGTCTCATTCAGGGAATTGTAATTGCTTTTATCGCCAGTGTGCAAATCATCCTCATTTTCATCTACCTTGCATTTTATTTCTTCCCTAAAATAGAAATTTCTTGGGATTATTGAAAGAAATGTATTCTTTAAAACTGTTTTCTTCTTGCTTATTTAGTCATTTTTATTGTTGAACTACAAGGGGAAAATAAGAATTTTTATAGTATTTTTTTATTTATTTATCTATATTGCATGTTTTCAGTGGACAAAATAAGAGTCTGCATTGTGTTCCACCATGATTAAAGAAAGAGAATTTTTAAATTAGAAAGTTCTGAAAAGTGAGGAACTCCATAAGCTGTATAATTTTCTTTCATTTCAACAGCAAATCAACCTTTTCACCATGGGTTTTTGTAGCCTCTTGAGCCCTGGCTTGGATTCTACATCAGAACCAGCTAAGGCAAATCACTTGATCTTTAGGGATGAACTGAGTCCAGCTTGTTTGCTTCCATGAGATTTCTGTTCTGGTAGTTCACTACCAGTTCAGTTAGCACTGGGTTAATTTTAGAAGACTCTTTACTAATGGATCTGTGGTGTTTTGGAAAAGTTATTCCTACTTCCACGTCAAGGAAATAAAAATATATGAACCTAACCCCCTTGATGCAATACAAAATACTTAGACAAATTCCCAACATAGATGCACCCTTGCATCTTAATCCAGTTTTTTTGCTGCATTGGAAAATCAAAGGTTAATATCAAAAAAGGTGTACTTATTTTTGGGATGAGATTCATCTGAATTCTTGAACAGTTTGGCCTAAATAATAATTCTGTCTGTCTTCAGTATTCTGTCCTTTTTGTTCTCTGGACTTTGGATTTGTGTCTAGTAAATAACATGCAAGAAACCATTCACTTTCTTTTTTGTACTGTTATTTTAGTTTTAGAGCAAACACAAAGTGCACTGTATGCTGCATCTTTCATACAAGAGATTTCATAGCCTTTTACAGCAGCTGTAGTTCATCAGGGTGTGCTGGTGCTCTGTGCTGTGGGGTCTCAGTCCTGAGCAGTTCCCTTCTCCTCTTGGCCCTTAAATCAGTTTCTGCTACTCCCCCCTCCCCTGTTTTGATCACAGTTAAAAAAAGAAATGAGCTGCTGCCCTCCTAAGTAGGGCAGTGTATTGGTGTGTGGAGCAACATTTACTCCATAGTGGATAAGTGAGGACAAACTGCAGAGCCCCACTTGACTGTACTTAAGCCATTGTCACCTGTTGTAAGTGACACCTTTTCATGAATAGTAATTGGTACCCACATCTGACTTCTTTGTAATTTGCTGGTGGTGTTTAAATCCTTATATTTCTTCATATGTTAAATGCCTGCTCAATTATTAAAAGCAGGTGTTCTGAGATGAGTTGATGTGCATTAATCAATGCCAAATATTCATTTCATGTTCACAGCCTACAGTGGATTTGGAAGACTGCAATGGTATTTTGAATTCAAGTTTTAGCATAATTACACTTCATGCCCTCAGTGGTAGCTTTACCTATGAAAAGGTAGGAGGAGGATCAAATGGCATTGCATTGTACATCTGTTTTGAAGCCAAAATGCATTCTGGAGTTGGTTACTTTACACTCAGGCATAGAATAACCATGGCTGGTTGAGCCAAAACCTTTCTTAGAGACACCTTATAACTTTTTAATATATCTTCAATTATTCACACAGTGATTGTCTGAAGGTTCCAGTTTTTTCCAGAGCTTCATTAAGTAAGCTTTTCTTTCCATGTCTAAAAGAATCAAAGCTGGAGGCAAAGTCAATTTCTCTTGATCTGCTTGCTGTGACGGTCTGGCAGACTTCTGGCATTTCCTGATGAAGACTTCTGGTTTCCAGACAGCCTTACCAAGTTCTGCACTGCAGAGCTGGCTCTTCCTTTGAAGTCCAAATGTGTTTTCCCTGGATCACCATGGAGAACATACTCCTTGGCATGTCTGCTGTGAATGATGATTTGGCTGTGTCACCTTTTCATAAAGCTTAATTGTTTTTAAAGGCAAAAGGGGAAAAGTACAAAGGGTGGTTCCCTTCAGTACCTCCTGTACACAAGTGGCATTTTCAGGGGATGAGAAGAAGAAACTTCCAAGAATGTAGAACTGCTGTATGGTTAACTGTGAAGTGATTGGCCTTCCTAGCAGATGTGGAAATCCTTTTTGATCTCTCTACCACCAAATTTCAGTTCTGGCTTGCTATCACAATACAAGCCACATGAGAAACTAAATTATTAGCCTTCTAATATAATACATCATGACCATACTGATGAAGTTCTATTCAGATACAAGTGTTAAGTCATTGAAATTGCACTTGTATTTCCTGTATGTTGCTTACTTCTCCTTTCACTTTGCCCCAATATCATTGTTACACACAGAACCCAGATGTTTGAAGTGGCTACTAAAATTATGTACCTAGTGATCCTTTGGAGCATAAGATTCTGCAAATACTCTTGTAAATCAATCAGAATCTCTTAAAAAAAAAAAAAGAAAGAAAGAAATTACTAGTTAGTTTCATCTCTGAGTTCTGTTCACGTGGTTTAGGTGGTGATGCTGGAAATTTGTTCAGAAATGCTCAGCATGTTAAAGTAGCCTGGGATAGATGCACATTCATAGCCAACTGTTGCCAGTTGGGTCATCCCATATCCCATTTGGACAGTAGGAATGTGGTTTTTTAGCACTGCTTTTACAAATATGTTCTAGTTGACAGAGGCATGTGGGATTTTTTTTGGCTTTGTTTTTAAATGGGGAAGAAAGAACATCCACAGCCATCTTCCTAGCATTGCATCCCCCTAGCTACTTCTGTCACATTGCGTGAGTGTGGGCATCCTGCCTCCTTACTCAGCCTGGGACTTTAAAGCCCTTTTCAAATTAATAGAGGAAACAAATACCTTTCATTACTGGAAGCTATCATTTTGATGGCAAAATTATGCAGAGACCGGGAACACCTCCAAGTTCTGAAGATCATGTTTTAGTGTATTTTACATGGCAGGTCTTTTTTTATTTTTTTTTATTTTCTTCCACATGCTTTGGGGCAGCTTTTAAGTTGCAGGTACCATTAAGCCGCAGTATCAGCTTGACATGTTTAAACTGCGGCCTGATTGAAAGCAAAATTGTGTTTAGAAAGTGTTCCTCTGGACATGTGTGCACAGGCAGCCAGTCCACTAATGGAACACCTCGTAGACATTGTGCAGGGCACAGCCCCAGCTGTCTGGGGGTTTGGGAAAGGAGCTCTGTAGGTGCACTCTCGGGCTGCTCCCCGTCCGTCTGGGCTCCTGCGCACTGTTCTGAATGGCTGACCTCAACACGTAAACTCTGTAAGCTCTGGAGAGCTAAATGCAGCAGATGTAAAAATTCCTCCTCCTCCTGCTGCTAGCATGCCTGCCTCCCATTGCAGAGCTCACTGAGCCTGTCATTTCAGTGCAGATGGCCAGAAACTCAATCCTACCTGGGGCCGGGAGAGCGTCTTTGGTGTCAGCCCCGTGTTAATGAATCTGTTAAATTAGCCTGTGCTGACACGGCGCTCTGAGGGCACTTTGTTGTACATAAGGGCTTGTATTGTTTGATCAGTACATAACTGAGAGGGCATTGATGTAAAAAGGTGCTTGTAGAGCATTGGGAGGGTATCGGGTTAGGGCAGTGTTTGCATTGCTCAGGCATCCACTGGGAGCCGGGGCTGGAGAGCTGAGCTCAGCCCCAGCTTCCTCCTTAAAGAACTACGGAGTTCTCTTCAGGAGCCCTTTTTTACAGCATTCCCTCCAATAAACAGAGGTGAACAGAAGAAACAGATTAAATATGTTCATCATCTTACAATGTCTTAGGGTTATCCTAAATCTGTTTGAGTCCCTTATCTTTGACTTCTTATCATGCTGAAAATACATAGTGTTGCCAGAGAAAATGTAGAAGAGCAATGAAAGTCTTTACCCTCTATCCTTAATGAACTTTTCCTCTGTCCTCAGCCTTGCCATTTTAGAGTCAACATAAGCAAATTTCAAGGTGGATTTGGGGGGTTTTGTTAGGGTTTTTTTTCTTGTTCTTTTTTTTTTCTTTATTGCTGTTGCTTTGTTCATATGAAAGTCTTACACAAAATTGTTCCTGTAGTTTACTTGGTTTTCAAAAAACTGTTTAGCAGCAGGTGGTCATATTAGTACATTTCAGGTTTTTTTAATTGCAGTATTAGATCAGAAAAAAAAATGAAGCACTACTTAGAGGAATTACACCTTTACTGGTGTTGCAAAAACAAGAAATCTGGTGAGGGAGATGAACTTGAACCACCAAGTTCATTTGGAATCTAAATTCTGGAAGGTTGAGTGTTGGTGGGACCTTGGAGGCACCTCTTTAAAGTAAATAGATTCACTAAAGAAATGAACATGCTGACTACATTTTCAGATGAATATAGAGACAATGATGTAGACCTGGGATTTATGAATTACAAACTGAGAATTTTTTGTTGACTGAGAAATGGATTAATTTCTTTTCTATTAAATGCACTGCATTAACCAGAAAAATGCTATTAAAAGCATTGTTATTTTGCATTTGCAAATGGTAGATGAGGCTGTGTGTTTGGGAAAAAAATGGACCTATTTTAATAGAAAAAATCCTCTTATAACTGGGATCAACAGCTTTTGCAGGAGCCAGCCCAGCTGCATTTGCTGACAATATCTTTTCCTTCTAATCAGGGGACCCTTCTTGGTGGCTTTGGGAAAGTCGTGGCATCCAGAGGAGTTTAACTGTGCCCACTGCAAAACCTCCATGGCGTACATCGGATTTGTGGAAGAGAAAGGGATGCTGTATTGTGAGGTCTGCTATGAGAAGTTCTTTGCCCCTGAGTGTTCTAAGTGCCAGAGGAAGATCCTTGGGGTAAGTGACCAGAAAGTGGCCTGTTTCTTGGTGGGAACAATCATCACAGTGCTTCTCTTCAACGCAATTCCATTTTACCTGGTCCAGTCTGCATTCTTTCAAATATACTCTTGACACACCTTTTTAGCTCCCATCACATACAAAACACAGCTTTGGATCTTCTAATGTTGAACCTTTTCAGTCTCTTTGAGAAAAGGTGCTGTAGTCTCCTTGGCTTTTCCAAGCTCAGCTCTTTTTTTCATGAAGCTGTTCTACAGCTGTTGCAAGTACCAAATTTTCTTGAGCAAAATGCTTTTAATTGGCAGCTTTTTACAGAATGGGAAGGGGAAAGTGGGGTGGAAGAAGTAAAAAGAAATAATCCTCCTTGGATGAGCTGAGCACTGAAGAACACACTGCTTGCTAGATGAGAAGTACTGAAATATTCCCAGTGTTTATGTAGGTGGAAAGACACTGATACTGCTCATCTGAGCCTGCCAGCTGATTGGCTGCTGTTTCACTGCAGACAGCAATGTGTCTGCATTCTTGTGTAACTGGGGTCATGCAGGGCTCTGGCAGCACAATTCTCAAGTCATATTTGGCGCTATAGCATCTTCGAAAACAACACAGAGCAGTCGTAATTTTTTGTGTGATGTCTCCTGATTAACTCGTCATGGACTGTAAGAGAAGGCAGAGATGCTGCTTTTCTTATTTCAGGAGACTATTGTGGGTGAGATCCTAATTGAAATTCAGAAGATGAACAAATGAGTTGTTAAATCTGTCCAACTCTATGTCAAACTTTCCAAAAACCCCGAAGGATTGCTTATGAAAAATAAGGAGATGTACCATAAATAAAGCACCTCATTAAGTTTTACATCGCAGAACTTGTGTGCACAACCCATTTTCAAAGTAGCAGTAGGAAACGAAGTATTCTTGAAATGAATCAAGTGTGGAGGCATGGCTACCACAATCTAGTCATCACATCGAAATAATGTGTTCCTAACACTTTTTCTAATCCCCACAGGAAGTAATAAATGCTTTGAAACAAACTTGGCACGTTTCCTGCTTCGTGTGTGTGGCCTGTCATAACCCCATCCGCAATAATGTCTTCCACTTAGAAGATGGTGATCCCTACTGTGAGACGGGTAAGAAGCAACACAACCAAAGTTTACTGCAGCTGTACAGGAAAGCAGAGATCAGCAAGGTTGGGGGAAAAAAATAATTCCCTTTTCTCAAGCTGCACATTAGAAGTGCCCCAGCAATTTCATGTAACTTTGATATGTCAATTCAAAGCAGCAACTGCTGCTGAACACACTTTAAGTTTGCAGCAGGAGGAGTTGGTGAGGATTTTTTCATCAGCTTCAGCAGCAGCAGGCTTGTCACTGATTTTACCTATTGTTGTTAAGTCCTCAGCTGGAGTATCAGTGATACATCAAAGTGTTCATTTTAGGGTGACTTTCTGGTTGGCTTTAAAATAATCTGAACTTTATGTAAATCTGCTTATTTACCAAACATAAGCAAATGCCAGTGGAGTAATGTGTTCTTCTCTGAATTGCCTCATTCACAGACTGAGGGACTTCCAAGAGTAAGCAGTCTGTCCAGGTAGTTTTTTGCAGAATCAAGGATAAAAAAACGTTCAAGGGGAAAATACACTAATAAAATTACAGCACTTGAAAGCCTGATGAGCAATTTTACATGAACGATGTGGCTTAGAAGTTCAGAGCATTTCTGGTTTGGTTTTTAGCACTTCCAGCTAATCAACATTTTTTATAGAATCATAGAATAGTTTGGGTTGGAAGGGACCTTAAAGATCATCTGGTTCCAACCCCCTGCCGTGGGCAGGGATGCCTTCCACTAGACCATGTTGCTTAAAGCCCCATCCAGCTGGCCTTGAACATTTCCAGGAATGGGGAATCCACAACTGCTCTGGGCAACCTGTTCCAGTGGCTCACCACCCTCACAGTAAAAAAATATCTTCCTATTATTCCTCTTACTTAAATGTATTCCAGCTCTTTCAGGTTGAAGTCATTCTCCCTTGTACTGTCACTACCTGTCCTTGTAAAAAGTCCCTCTCCAGCTTCCTCTAGGCCCCTTCAAGGTGCTGTGAGGTCTGCCTGGAGCCTTCTCTTCTCCAGGATGAACAACCACAAGTCTCTCAGGCTTTCCTCAAAGCAGAGGTGCTCCAGCCCTCTGAACATCTTTGTGACCTCTGGACTTGCTCCAGCATGCTCGTGCACATTTATCCCATTTTGGGAGCCCCATAGCTGGATGCAGGACTTCAGTGGGGTCTCAGGAGAGCAGAGTAGATGGTTCAGAGTCCCTCTCTTGCCTGCCAGCCACTCCTCTTGTGCTGTAGCCCAGGATACAGTTGGCTTTCTGGGCTTTCATTGCCAGGTCATGTTGAGCCTCTTGTCAATCTATTATTATTAATATGAACAGTTTTTATTTAAGTTGGTTTTCTAGTTTGCTTATAATTTTCCATGTACCCTTCTGGACTAGGAAAGAAACAATTTGTAAAACAATTCCCACAAAAGGGAAAAGAGACAAAATTGTATGAAAATTATCTGTTTTCACAGTGCATGCTGTGTTGGAACTGTCAGTTGGACCCTTGTTATGGTTTTCCTTCTACTCTTAGGAACATTGCAATTTCACCAGATGTAGAAATGGATTGACCAGAAAAGATTTAGCACTAAAATCTAATGACCTCTTTGAAGCTAAGATTTCCTTCTGAGCTGACCCCAGAGTTGTTCACAGTGACTGCCATGGAGAGTGCTAGGTACTGTAAGCATGAGGGAAGTAAGCCAATTTATCCAAAATGTCTCTTGTCAGAGCTGCTGTAATGAGGTGTTGGCAGATACAGAAGGACACAGGAGGTTATTGCAAACTTGGTGACAAATGTAGGGTAGGGTGTTGCTCCTATCGAATTTGTGGAGCAGCAGAGGAAGCAGGTGTATGAGCAGCATCCTCCTGTGTGACAGCACGGTGAAATTTCATCCTGAAGCAATATGAAGCCCCTAATCTTGGAACCATTTGATGATTCAAAAATAGTGCTGGAGGAATCAATAACTCCCCTTTGGGTGGAAAGCTCATGACAGGGTTTGTTCTGTTAAGGTTCAATTCTTGTTCCTGCCACCAAATGACCCACATGTCGTGCAGTGCATTGATTTGTGCTACTGTTACAATTCCTGTGCAAAATGTGCCTTTTTCTATACTGTGAGAGGGGAAAACTGTTAAGATGTCAAGTACACTGCACTTCTTGCAAAGTTTATTTCTGAGATAGAAAGTTGCTAGTGCAAGTTAATGCAGACACAATCTGTGAGGTGTTATTGGCAGTGATACTTTGTAATGGCTCTGGCTCTCTAACTAGATGTTAATTTGAGTTATATTAATTTTTCAAAGACTTTCAGTCCAGCTGAAGTTATGAGTCTATGACTAATTTTAAAGTAATAAGGAGTAAATGTCATTGCCAACTTTCCTTTTTCCTAATGCAAAGGAGAGTTCTAATTTTAAATCTCTATTTGAAACTATAACAGCATCAGTTATTAGTATTAGAGGGGGTTTAATTTGCAGAATGTTCTGGGTTTAGATGTTGAGGCTAAAATTAAAATAAAAAAGTCCAGATATCTACAACTTTGAACTTCTTTTAAGTGCAGAGTTAGTAGCCTAGTTTTGAAAATGCTGTGTGCAGGAAGCACTGATATGTGACTGTATAAGAAGTCTGCCTTGGAAGGCTTCTGTGGTATCGCAATTCAAGCATGCAAAAGAAAGTTGATGCCCTTCATTCTGCCTTATCTACTGCCCTTTCTTCAGAAGAAAAGCCAATAAACTTATCAACACAACCACAGGCCAACTTACAAAAGGTTTTAACTGCTGGCACCAGGAAAATATCAGTAAGATTCTGTATGACCACAAATGCAAAGAGCTGAAAGAGTATGGTCATGAGACTGTGTCCTTCGGGGGTTTTACACAGATCTGTCCTACCATTTGATATTTTCATTGTCTTTCTTCTTAAACACTTAGAAATTCATTCCAGTAGCATGGATTAATGAAGGTGATCAGTGAAGCAGTTTCTTGCGCTGGCAGCCATCAAGGGCTTTGCTATTCCAGAGCACTTGTGTTCCCCATCCTGTTGAGATGTCTCCTATGATGATTCATTTTCAGGGAGGTCATCATACAAAACACTGTCTTAGTACACAAAATCAGGACTTTCCTCTTGGGCTTGACACATCTGATGATCCTCTGTGGGCTCTGCTGCAGTAAGCATAAGAGCTTCAGCAGATCTGTATAGTCTAGGTGAGAATCAAAATCCACTTCTACCCCATTTCCTACCCCTTCTAATTCTCCTTTGAAAACGACCCCCGACATCTGATTTCCCTGTCAGAGGCAGAGCGTTACACAGTAGTAACACCGTGTTACTGGTAGATGGAGTCCAAAGCTTCATTATGGCTGTCACTTTGACTGTACCTCATCTTACGAAGACACAATGTTGCCTGACGTATTTGCCGTGGTAGTGTGCTGGTGCCAAATTCTCTCATGTTACAGCATTAATGCCATTGTTGTCTCTGCAGAAATAAAACATTTGCGTCTTACAATGGGGTGTTTGAGAGTTGAAATAAGTGAAAAAGACCAAACAACTTGGGGTGGGGAATATGATTGGTCAATGCCATTTGTTTTAGTCCCTGCTCCCTGAGATTGCTGGAGGAGCTTCCTGTTCTTCATGGTAATGAAGGGGAAGGGTTTGCTTGTCTGTTTTGGGGTTTTATTTTGTTGTTTCAGGTTTTTTTTAAAGCCACGTAATAAACTCTAGTTGCTAGAAAGGGATTCTGACTTGATCCAGATTTCTAGACGTTAATTAGGACAGAAGCCTAATGATTACATGGTTTTGAGTAGTGCAGTCTGGGGCAAAGATTGTGCCAGAGTGTAGGTAGGAGTTCATTACTCTCTGAGGTCTATAGTGTGAACACCTGGTTGTGCTTCCAAAGCAGAGTTGGAGAGAATGTAAGGCTTCGTGTGGGTGCTGTCAAGGAGTGCATTTCCTCCTGTCCAGCACACTGTTGGTCTCAAGGAAATGAAACACCAGGGAGATGGAAGCATTGCCCACTTGAAAGGATGAGGAAAAGAACTGAATTAGCAAGAAGTCAACATCCCAGTCTTTCGATCTAGGAGCTATTTAATCAGGATACTCAGTCTAATAAACCTCAAGAAGTCCAAACTTACTGCCAAAGAAAGAAAAGAGTAAAGCTCTCAAAGGGTCAGTCTTTCTTTTCTGCATATGCTTTAAAACCTGTTTGTATCTCTTTGCAGATTACTATGCCCTCTTTGGTACGATGTGCCATGGCTGTGAATTCCCCATTGAAGCTGGAGACAGGTTTCTTGAAGCCCTGGGCCACACTTGGCATGACACCTGCTTTGTATGCTCTGTAAGTAAAGCTGGGCTGCCTTTAAACAAACCCTGGCAGCAGTGCTTGTGCTGACCTGACCCATATGGGAGTTAACAGCTCTAACTCTCAATCCCCTGAGCCCAAACAAAAAGTACTTTCCCAGTTATTTGGAAGGTGTGTTGCCATTGTAAGTCTCTGGCATGGGTGTGAGTGAAAGTGTCCTGGATTGCAGCCCCGTGTCCCAGCATTTAACCCTCGATGTTTACTTCCCTGGGGCAAGTGTTGAAGGTCATAAGGGAATGAGCTGTGTTTCCAAAGTAGCAAGAGTGCTTTTCACATAAGGGCACTCTAGCCAAGGTATTGCTTGCTACTATTGTAAGACCAAGAAAACCAAAAAGAGAAGCCCCGGTCTTAATGATTGGGGCTTTTTTTCTCTTAAATCCTGAATCTTACTCTGCTCCCAGTTAAACACCTGTTGTCTTAAGAAAGGTTATGCTTACACCAACCACTAGTATTACATAAAAAGAGGATCCCTGAAAAAAAGGTAATTCTTACTCTTTGATTATATTTATGCATAGAACAATACCATGATTTGGCATTATGAATAGTTTATGGTGTAATTCATCCATCTGACTTGGGTGTTCTTTCCTTTTTTATCCCATTTCAGGTATGTAGTGACAGTTTGGAGGGCCAGACTTTCTTCTCCAAGAAGGACAAGCCACTGTGCAAGAAACACGCCCACTCTATCAACATCTGATACTTGGAGCTCGTCTTGTGTAACAAATGTACTGAGCAGAAAGGTTAAAAATGTCCATGTTCAATAATTGGTTAAAATTATTTATATACAATTTTTCTAAAATGGAAGAGAGATGTGAAAACTTGCAGAAGGGATTGTACACTTATTTTTCACCATGTTTATCATTTACGATTTTGCTTCATAGAAAGAAAGGTATCAGGAATTGCACCCAAGCCAAACAATTAGTGTGTTTATCTCTATGCTTTGCATATTACTGCATTTCATGATTTTATAATCCACATTTATATCTGTTTCTTTATGAGAAGTGAAGTATCTACAAAAGTAAATACCTGATAGTAGAGGTCTCGGCCTTGCTGCTGTTCAACAAATAAAAGGAGATCGGATTCGGCAATCCAGATCACTTTATTTCGGTGTTTTTTTAAAGTGTGTCCAGAAGTATTGCGGCTAAACTCCATTAAAAGGAACTCAAAGTAGAGATAAGATTGCACTAAATATATAGTTCCAAAACTAGTTTTTTTTAATCTGAAATTACATGAAACCTCCTACACAGTTAGGTGTACCTGTGCCTTTGCACTTAAATTTCTGATGGGTTTGCAAAGGACAAAGGTTCTTACAAAGCAATTAAGCGGCAATGCTGGTGAAAAAGAATATTTAGAAGATGCCACAGGAAAGAAAACAAAAATGGGATACTTTTCTGTAACTCATGTACTGCCAGAACACTAGCCAAAGCCCTCTGCTGCTGAGGGTGTGTTTGATAGGGTGACAATGTCAGATCAAATCTTTAGGGAGCAGGGATTTTGACTCTTCTGTTTTCAATTCAGGTTTTAGGTAGCTTTAAGTGCCTTGGAAAGGGGAAATTGTGCTGAATCTGCAGGTAACAGTTTTGTATCCAGAGTGTGAGATTCTGGTGTTGAATGAGGGAGGCTGCTGAAGTGCAACTGAGGACATTGGTTTTCTCTCAGTACATTCTTTACCATGTAGCTCATGAATATGTATATTGGTGATGTGCCAGGTAGCGTACTGAAAACTTAACTTTCTTGCTCAGCTGTTATGATTTTTATTAGTTTAGGATTTCTTTTTCTCTTTTCTTCCAGATGTAGGGAATGTATTGTTAAATGATATTCCATTGGTTTAAGCAGCTCAGTACCTCTCAGATCTTGCAAGAGAGCAGAGAGACAATGCTGTTATTATGCATTTGCTGCAAGCCAGATCAGCCAATTCTGTGAATTTCATGTCCACACAGAGAGGCAGTGCAAAACCAGTGCACCAGCTCAGTCCCCCTTAGGCTCAAATTAGGGCTTAACTGGTCTGGAGCAATTGCAGGCAGCCAGGGAGGAGGTGGTGCCCCTCTGCACAGGGTGAATTTTCTTCAGCAGAATTGCACAACAGAGAAAGAGGGCTCTCTCGGGACCAGAGCAGATTCCTGAAGGAAACTGAATTTACGTGCTGTTTGCTTCAACTGGGGTGTCAGAGCTGAATTGTTAGTCTTTAGTGCTCTTTCTAGTAGACAATTACCATTTACTGGATTTGTTGTTGATTCAAAGGATAGTTTTATCCATAAAACCGTGGATAAAAAAGTCACAAAAATTTGCCGTGGTTGAGTAAACCAGTTGTAATGAGGAGCATCAACAAAAGAGGAGGAAAGAAAACCAAAATTGCTGTACTGAAACATGAAAAAATATTTGGCTTTTTATTAATTCAGTGAGAGAGGTTCACATTGTGGGGCTGTTTCACTTTATTTCCTGAAGTTTTTTTTCAGTATTACCACGTTTCTCTTTTAGCTTCCAGTGGTACAGAAGAAATTTGGTAAATTTGGTGAATGTTGGTAAATAAGAAGAAATTTGGTGGTACGGTATAAAGCTGTTTAAAATGTTTACACTCTCGTAGATGTACCCTTTTGTGAATTTGGCTGAAAATCAGAAGGGTGGAAGCAGCCTGGACAAGATACAATTACAAATAAGCCAGATTGCTTTTGAAATTAAGTGGAATGTGGAGAAATGAGACCTAGGACTAGGTTTCAGTGGAGCATTATTGCACATGTGTGAGGAAGGAGGGGAAATGCACAGGCGAAGTCATTCAGTAATTCCTGCGATTCAAACCTTGCTATTTTAACGTAGGATAAAAACTTCTCAGTTTGCCATTGTCCTTAAAATCCAATTAAATTTTGTTTAGCTTCATAATTTTAATTGGAATTTTATTTTTTAATCCATATGCTCTAGGGTTTGAAATTTTGCAGTTGTTAATGAATTTGAGGACAAAAGCCTGAAAGGCTCCAATAGAACTGCTTCACTTAGTTGCTTTGCCTTTTAATTTCTGCTTTTATCTATTTGTTTAAAGTTTTAAAGGGAGCATAGAGTCACTGATAGATAATGAATATTTAATGGCTTTACCAAATTATATAAATCAATTAAAAGGAACATAATTTTATCGTTATTTTAATAAGTGAGATTTTAGTAGAGCACTTTATAATAATGCCATATATCTCACTGAATATTTATTACCTTTTTGTTGTTGTTGTTTAGAACTATGTCATCCTGGTATTATTTTGTTTTATTTGTAAGCCTGCCTTTACCTCTAGAATCTTTTGGGGTCTGAGTGTATGTGTTTAAATATACTTCTCTCTACATGCACATGTATGCCCGTGCATTGAGAGACATAAGTATATATGTGTATTTGAATGCAGACTTGACATAGCAAAACCCAGCATTATTCCATCATGATTTGGGGATTTCGTGAGATTCCCAATTGTTTTTCACACAACACACATATAGCATTCATGTTATGAGGGAATGTTACAGAGTCAGGAGAGATCGATTAGTAACTTAACTACTGTAGATTTTTGCATGCATTTTCAGTCAGTCCTTCTTTTTCACACAACACTGCCTGTGAGAGAATTTGGCTTAGCTCTGTTTGAAGGTAGAATGTCTTTGTAAGTGAATAATTGATCCATGATGACAGTTTCAGCATGTTGTAATGAAATAATTCAGGATTACATGTAAATACAAATGCTTAATATAACAATGTGATAAACTTAAAAGCAGGGGTTGAGTTATGGTTCAGTGTGTGTTGGTCTGTTAATTGTGTACCTATTTCTTCACAGAGCTACTTGCATCATCTAACCATGTGAGCTGCTTTGCAAACATTGTTATATGCTAAACTGCCAACTGTTAAATCCTGGTGATTTCTTTGCTTGTGTTTATTCATCTTTGGCATTAAATTTTGGCTGTTCGCATTTGCAAATTTAATTATAATTGGAAAACATAACAAGCAAATAAACCCTACTCAAAACCTGAAATTCTCTGTCCTCAGTTATTTTGTGGTTCCTGGATATTTTAATTTCCTGAATCATAGTCAGTAAAGGAAAGCTCTGATTGTACACAGGAATAGATAGCATTTGAGCTGCTCATTCTTCAGAGTTTTGTGATTTTTTTAGAATGGAGCTTTGTTTTTCAGGGAAGGACCAGGGGGTCTGGGTGGCACCAAGATGACCATGAGCCAGTGGTAACTCCTCTGTGACAAAAGACCACCAGCCTCATGGGGTCCATTAGGCAGAGCACTGCCAGCAGATGGGAGAAGATGATCCTTCTCTGCTCAGCCTTGGTGAGACCCATCTGGAGAGTTGAGTGCAGTGCTGGTCTCACCAGGAGCAGAGACACGGCCCTGCTGGAGTCAAGAGAGAGAGGAAGATGATGAGGGACATGGAGCATTTGTCATACAAGGAGAGGCTGGGAGAGCTGGGGCTGCTCAGCCTGGAGAAGAGGGGACTCAGGGGAGACCTCATCAGTGTGTACAAGTACCTGGATAGGGGAGTCAAGAAAACAGAGCCAGGCTTGGTATGCAGTGAGAGGACAACTGTGAGGATGGTAAACATTGGCACAGGTTGCCCAGAGAGACTGTGCAGTCTCTCTACTTGGAGATACTCAAAACCCCTTTGGATATAGCCCTTGGACTACTCGAGGTCCCTTCCAACCTTGGTGAGTCTCTGATTCTTCATCTTTTCTCGAGATGCGTAGAAAGATGTAAATACCATGTAGAATATGTAACAATGCCATAGAATATGTAACAATTTAAAATTGGCCAATTACTGTTTGTTTGCTATCCTTACTCCATTCCACTGCCCATCCAGAATACTTTGCGCTGTTTGTCTGGAAGGGTTTAATATTATTCCTATGTTGACACTGTCCAAGGAAATCCTGCCTGCTCTGGCAAGCATTTTCTGATACTGTACTTGGCCTTGGCACGCAGCAGTCTCTGTTTCCACTGTGGGACACTTAAATGTCTGCTCTAACATGGCCAATTCCTTCATGATAATTCCAGTCTGGTAAGAATCCCCTTAGTTGTGCATCTCTATACCAAGCAAATGCACTGTTGTTTTCTACCTTTATTTACACAGGCAAAGGAAAACACTGCACACAGCTCTATAAAATTTAGAGGCAACTTTACAGAAAACTTGCCTCCCCTTCAGTGTTTAGGCTACGAGCGAGACAAACGCAAGTCTATTTGCAAACAGTACATTAAGCTCCAGAAGCCAAATTTTTAAAGGCATGAAGTCTGCATTTGACATTTTAATGGCAAAGGTTTGGTTTCTATCAATCACAACATCATGTAACATTAAAATGCACCGACCAGAAAAAAAGAGAACTGTCATTCATTCATTAAGATGCTGTAATCCAGTGTAAGATTTATAGGCTTAAAACTCAATGCTGTGTTTTCACAATAAATCCACTTTCACTGCTCAGCACAGAACAAATCTCTCTGTCACTCAAAATATTTGCTGGTCAAAATGCCCTGTATGAGATCTTCAAAGGGTTTCTCACAAAATTGCATATAAATCCTTTTACCAGCAAAAGCTTAATTTAGGTTCAAGTTTTACTTTCTTGGGACGTTGGTTAATATCTTGTGCTCAGACAAGATCTTGGTTATATCAGAAACACATAGGGCCTAATTTATTATTAGCAGTCTGGTGTTAATTAGGGGGAATTACCAGAAATAGTTTGCTTGATGGAAATTTATTATGGTATCACACTTTACTGATGGTGAAATAGGAGTCACTGAAAGAGTGCAGCTCCTTCTCATAACCAGCTAATTAATAAGGTGCCAAAATTCCTCTGAGAAGGGTTTGGTCCTAACTATGGGAACCTCACAGAGCAAATGGTTCCTATGCAGTATTTAAAGTTTAAAAGAGGAAAAGAGAGACGAGAAAAAGCTGCCCAGCAGAAGTCTCAAAAGTGGTATGGCTTTTTCTTGAATTTATGAAAGAAAATATTTAGCTGTGTTTCCAAGCTCATTAAAGAATGCCTTTTCTCAGACAGAAAAACAACAGCTAATTTATATCTCGTTTGGTATGCTCAAACTTGGTTTTCAGTTTTACTTGTGCGTACTGCACACTACAGCTTGTAATTTTATGAATTTGGCTTATAATGAGCTTTTATGTTACTATTTATGGCTTTGCTTAATGGTCTTTTTCATTATCATTTGCCAGGAAAGTTAAGGTTGGCTTAGATAGGAAACTGAAAAATAGAGCAAATCTCTGATAAGCCCCAATCTATTTTATGTATGGCAGTTTGGGGATAGAAAACCACTGGGTCATTGGAGACTTCATGAAAGTTGTGTAAGAATAGCATGTTATAAAAAGATAGAGTGAAAGCAAAAACACCTCTAAAGAAATTTAAAATCACCACACTGGAGTTTATGCATGGCTGATTTTTTAAAAAATACCTAAGATGATAGGGTAAGTTGTAATAAAGCATTTTTGTATTTGCACTGGAAAGTTGCATTTGCAAGGCAATACTTTTAACTATTGAAAACTATCCAGCATTTTGAGTGTGCTTTACAAGCTTTCTCCTGCACTGTGAGACTAAGGATTCTGTCATTGTGCTCTGAGTAGTATTCACACTTTCCATAGGTTCGCAGTTGTTTCCTTTTCAGTTCTCCTGCCTTTGCTTCACTTTTTCTTACTGCTGGGCAGTGCCATTGTTTGTTTTAAAATACTTCATTACGAGATAATCCTGTCAGGTGTGTCCCTTATTTCTCTTTGTGATGCATCAATGAAATGTCAAATGTTCCTTTGGTAAATATAAACTTGCACTAAATTTTGGCACGCTTTCCCAAGTGTCAAGTTTTCCCACCCAGAAGTTTCCGCTGGAAAAATAACTCAAGATACTAGACCAAAACTCTAATTATATCCCACATAAAGTCTTTATTTCCCTTGAAATCTATCAAGCAAAAGGGAAATACAGGAAAACAAGGATAGGGCCAAAACCAGGGATAACCTAAGCAGGTACAACCTCACTGATTTCAGCTTATTCCCTTCCAAGTTAAAAATGACTGGTATCAAAGCTACTTGAATTTTATGCTTACATTTGTCCAGGGAGCAAGATCAGAATTACACTAAGGATTTGGTCCTTGGTTTTATCAGGATTTCCTTTCACCTAGTATCCAATCTTGGACTCATACTTGGCTTTAAACAACTGCAGTGAAGGTAATCTGCTGTGTGACTTTTTTTCCACACGCGGTACCCACTGACAGTCAGTAGAGGGTTACTGGGAAAATCAGACAAGTGTTATCTGGGGAAGAAAACAGGTTGGACTTTGTCTGAAATAAATCAGTGTGTATAAGTGGAAGTTAAATGATGCAACAATAAGGGTACAAATTTGTCTTTAAATCTTAGATGTTATTTTTTGATGCTTCTTTTTCATTTTTTTTCCAAGTGGGTGTCTGTGGTAGCAATCAGTTTCTGAGTGTGCTCTGATGAAGCCTATGGTATGCTACCCCCCCCAAAAAAAAAGTCCTTTACAAGGTTGTAGAGCTTTGGCATAAGTTTCCTTAATACCCAAATATTCATCTTAAAGGCAGTTGCATGTCTGTATTTGGAGAATCTTGTATTTTTATGCTCAGTGGTAATTAGCATTCAAGGACTGTGGTGTCCTGTGGGAGCACTGCATCACTATTTGTACAACGTTGTGGATTACCATGAAGCAGGGAGTTATAACTTGGAATGTGATGGGAGGAATGGGGTGATCTTTGCTCTGCTACACAAAGGGTGCAAAATCTTAAATGAAAATCAATATATGGGAGCTCTGGATTGCCACCTGCATTCCAACTTCAGCTTCTTCCTTGGATAGGTCCTGTCACTGGGGAGATCTTGCCAGAAGCTACAGTCCTGGCCAGTCCATCCCAACAAATGCCCCTGCCTGCTGCCTCTCTGCCATTCATCTCCCCTCCCTCCACCCAGCATCACCCTGGTGACCCTGACCCTTTGTTCTCCCACATCCAGACACCCAAAAATACATCTTTGGAGGCATATATATAGGTTAGGTTTTTAAATTAGCTTACATTCAAGGATAATCACTGCTGAGGGTAAGTGTGAGCCTACTCTTGTCAATATGTGTCTAAGTTAATGTAATGACTTACTTGTTTTTCAAGGAGTAAGTTGAGAGAAGACTCTAACTTCTTCCTGGCAGGGGTTTGCAAAATCAGCCAGGATGGAAATTGGTATTCAGATGAGGGTTTTTTGAACAGTAACAGTGTTTGCTATTCTGTCCTTCATGTCTTCCCATGATGTACATACAGTAAGCTCCTGTCTTACTCCTGGAGGGGAGAAATGATGTGCTGCACAGCAAATTTAATTGTGCTTTTAGTCACTGTAAAGATAGCAGGGAAAAGTGAGCTGCAGCAGAGGCCAGGAAGCAGGGCACAGTGACAGGAGGAAAGAGGAGGTGACAGTAGGAAACAGTTTAGGAACAATACAAGAGCTTGTGCAAGTCAGGCTGTTTTCTCAGTTGTTTCTTAGAGATTGCTGAGCATACGGTCTGAAAAAGTGGAGTGATTTGGGCATGGCAAGGTAAAACAGCAGGCAGGAGCTGAGGATGCTCCTAAGGGGCACTCAGACCTTGCAGCCTCATGGGAAAGGACTTTTCCCTCTCTATTCTACATTTATATTCATCACCAAATTGTGTGCATTTTTTTTCTGCCAGCTTTCTTCTTTGAGCTCAAATAGCTTTTTTTATCTTCGTGATGTACATGAGCACAAGCAAATCCTTTTTTGTCATCAGCTGATCTGGGGCTACCCAGAGGCTGAAGTGAGATTGTTTAACTTTACAGTGCCAGCTGCTACTTCAAATTACACCATCCCATTCTGTGCTGTCTGTAGGTAGCAGCCCTATCTCAGATTCCCCCAGGGCTTTGCATCTCTGAACTTCTTTCAGCTCTTGGCATGGCCACCTCTGCTGAAGTCCACTTGGAGATTTTGTACAGCAGCTCCTTGGGGCTGTGAGAGCAGAATGCACCTTGAGCTGCTGCAGCCCTTGTGCAGTACCATAACTTGTGGGGGATGAAATGGATTGCAAAACCTCACCTAATCACTAAGTTTTTTGTGTATTGCTATGTGTAAAGTGGGAGCTGCTGTCCTCCAAATGCTGTTTAAAATGCTGTTCAATGAGGCACTGAGTGCCAGAGCTAAACCATGCCCCTAAGCAAGGGGCATCCAGCTGCTTTGGAAGCTGACACATTTCTGGAAGCTTTTTGGTGTAGCTCATGGATAAATAAATCCATTGCTTCTTTGTGTCAGTGGGTCATGTAGATTTGCATAGATTTCATATCCTCCTCTCTGTCAGCTGGATATTAACTGCTTGAGAATCTGATCTCCCCTTTGTCATTTTTTCAGTGCTGCCTGGTTTGGAGTTATTGTCCATCTGGAAGGGCACCCTGCCCCTTCCCTGGCCACCTGCCCCAGCTGTGGTTTGAAATGGCTCTGCACTGTGGGGTACCACAGCTGGTTGATGGGGATGCTGGAGGAGTGAAACACCTCACCTTGTGCAGTCTCAGGCAACTCTGCTTTGGCCAGGCTGGTGTCCTGGGCCATGAATAAAGGAAGCATCCAGGAGCTTCAGGTTTTCCCGCCTTGTGCAAGTTTCCTTCATGTGGGGCCTGTCCAGCACCAGCTGGCTCTCATGAGGCAGGGTAGAGCTGGGGCCCTGAAAAGCACAAAGGTTGAACTTGGAGAACATTTTAATGCACAAAGCATTTTCAGTGTTTGGGAGTGAAGGACACAGCTTAGCTTAAAGAAGTGTATTTTATCAGAGATAAAATGGGGAAAGAACCACACAAACAAATACTTATCTGTCACTGTGCTCTCTATTCCTCACCAATGAACTAGGTGAGGTGAGCCCAACATGATAAAGACTCTTTTCTCTAATTATACATAGTTTGATGCCTATAAATAATAACAAAAATAGTGTGAATTCACTTTGGGTTTGATCCATCAGCCTTCTGGGAACTTGTTCATCTGAGTTCCAGCATCCTTAAAGTTAGGATCTGCACCTCAGCCAAAACATGCCATGCAGGCAGTGGGAATGCTATGGAAAACTGGAGCATGCAGTAACCAGAGGCAGTATCCAAAGAGGGCTGAATTGGCACCATCTGCTGCTTAACAGGGTCCCTTACTTTTCAGCCTTACAGATGTTCTTTTAATGGGATATAATCCATACAGCAAAGACAAATGCTGTTGTGTTTATACCAATGCTCTTGATCTGGTTCAGAGCTCAAACTGTTAGAGGTTTGGGGTGTAAAAGTAAATCCAAGGGAATATTCATTAGCAGTGAAGGCCAAGCACAGCAGTGGTATGACCTGAGTAGTGTAAAATCTATAGAGCTTGTATCTGTGCAGCTACAGAAATGAAGGCCTGTCATGGTTTAACCCCAGCCAGCAACTAACTACCATCCAGCTGTATGGAAAAGGGCAAATAGAGATGGAGAAGGAATTGATGATCCTGAAGAAGAAGTGGTGCTGGCAATTCAAGCAAAACAAGATCAAAGAAGAGATTGCTTTCAGGTGAGGTAAGCTAAATATTTTGCTTTTTTCCTAATCTCCACCACCACCCCCAAGCTTAGATGGAAGCATTTGCTTCACTTCTGCCGTAAGATGAATTAGCCAGAGATATTAAGCAAACTGTTTATTTTGTATTAATTCCAGTAAGGCTGGTTTTAATTTTCTTTCTTTTGTTATGGTTGTCACATGGACAATATTCTCCAGATGTATGCAAAGAATAGAAAACCTCATGTTCTGCCTCATAAAGATGTTAAACATAAAGCACAGCCTGCAGCCCTTCTCTCATTCTTGGTCATTGGTTTGAGACAGAGCAACTCTATTACAGCGCTCTGGGATTTGTGGCCTGGGATTTGGACACAGGGAAAACCCACTGGAATGAGGCAGAGACTGCAGGTAGCCCAGTGCTTGTTACAAGGACAGTGTGCATGGAAGCCAGCACAGCCCTGAAGCACGTGCTTCCTCTTAAACATGTAAAGAAGTCCCCTTGAAGATAACTGCTTTATTAGGCTTTGACTTCAAGCAGTCCATCACAGGCACCTTTAAAATAATATTTGTAAGGCAAGTTTATCAATGTTTATATTCCTAACGAATTTTTTTTAAATTATTATTGTTTTGAAATTGAGCAGGCTTCTTCTCTTGCATCCGGATCCAGGCAATCTGCACATTTTCTAAGCTCCTCACGTTTGTCATAAAGTGTAGAAGGTGGGTTTTATCAGCATGATTCATAACATCATTATTGCACTGCGTGGCTGAATTTGAGGATGGTAACAAGTTTAAGTGATCTTGAATCAGTACAATTGCTTATGTGTTTCTAGTTCCAGCGTGAATCTTGAAAGTTAAGTCTTTGAAAGCTATGGCTGCCTGAGAACCAGCAAATGGCAATTTTTGATTCTGGACCACTGACATATTTAGTATTTGACATGATATGTTTGCATAGCTCAGAACAGCTGCACTCATTGGGACCATGCTATCCTGCTGCTTCCCAGGTCTGTGTCTGTGTGCCACGTATGCTGTAGAGTTACAAAACTACCTCCAAGTCAGCAACAGTGACCTTGCAGTTCTTGTTGCATGGAGATCTAAGATGTCAAATCCAAACCATGTCACTGATCCAGAGCTGGGCAGATTCAAGCTAAGGGAGTTTTATGCTGGAATTAGAGGAGGAAATAGATATTCATAGAGGCTGTGAGAAAAGGCCATCTGAAGCTGGTTAAGTTTGGTTCTGGTGCAGACACAGCAGCAGAGATGGGAACTATGTACTTGCCACAGGGCTTGGCCTAGATGGCTGCTGGTAACCACTGCATCTTTTTATAAGAAAGCAGCTGCTGTTTTACATGGGGATATCTTAAAACCCTTTGTGTTTTGTCAGAGTTTCCCCACTTGAGTTGGAGAGGGTTTTCCATGCATCATGTCCTCAGGGTAGTTCAGCAGTCTGCCCAAGTGGCAGGCGTGGTTTTTCTTCTGCAGTGCCATGGAAAGGAGTACAATGGGACCAAGTGGCCAAGCAGCCACTTACCTGTCAGGAATTAGACCACCTTCATGCAGGAGAATTGGCTTTAGCTTTTAAAACTCCGTGTGAGAGTTACACTGTGTGCAAGAAACCCGACACCTGCAGTTTTACAAGTGAGTCTCAGGTGACCCCCCAATCCACTAGAGCACAGTTAGAAATAAAAGGTTTACAGAGAAACTTAATTCAGTGGCAAATTATTCTAACAAAACCAATATCCCAGAGCTTGCTGGGATAACTTGCCAACTTCAGCGTAAAAATCTTTGCAATAAGGCAAAGAAGGACAAGGATATCTTCAACGAAACTGGTTCTGTAGCTGTGGTTCCTAATTCATGTCCACCCAAGGTAGGAGCAGCCGCATCACATTTATCAAATGCTTGTATTTCAGGGATGGTTCAGGCTGCCAGTGGTGTTCTGTGGTGCTCCCAGCTCTCCTTCTCCCTGGGGAAAGTGCAAGGAAGACAGATGAGCTTTGTAAATGTGAAAGGAGACAGTAAATGTTTGCATCTTTGCACAGCTCACTCAAAGATACTGTCCAAAGCTTTTAAATACCTCTTCAGAGATAATATTACAGTGCATTTGCACAGTTCCAGTGTGAGAATAACTGAAGGGAATTTATTTAATTGTAAGAGCCAGAGACCGTGGAATTGAAAAGGGTTTGGTGTTTCTTTCTGAAGAGACTACATGTAAAATTGCTGCGTAAATTATATATAAAATTATATTATCTTACATTTGCTCAGAATTTGGAGCCTCCCTAATAGGTACCATCTGTCTAACTTACAAATGTCAGAGCCCTTCCCAGAAAATTTCACCTGTACCATATTTAATGTGTGGCACTTCTACATAGCCAAAATTACCCTTCCTAAATAAGTTTCAGCAGGGATTTACAGCCCTTGTCTTCTTTACAAGAATAGTTCACACTGGCATGTGGTGTGAGTTTACCCAAGTGGGCCAAGATGAAGGGAAGGGCTACCTCAGATCTTGATATGATTATTTGCCCATCTGTGTAGCCCTTCTTTGAATATTGCCAAGATAGGAAATATAAAGTGGCTTAAAAATATCAAAGTCTCTAATTAAAAAGTAAGCAAAACAGTGACATCTGAAACTAATACTATGGGGGAAATAAAAATAGAAACAAAGCATAGGTAAGGACTTTGATATGATCAGTCAAATGCCAGTGGAGCCAAAACTCAGGCTCTGAGGGTATTTTGAGGAAAGCAGTTGTAGTGATGGCTGCACTGCCTGTTTGCTGGGTGCTGGGATTTTCAGGTATGGGGTTTTCTCTTCTGAAATGCTGACACGGAGAAGCTGGAATAAGAGAGACGGTTGGGATGTGTGCATCTCCTGGGGCTCCCTCTCTGCCCGTCCTTGGGCAGAAAATGACCCAAAAAGGAGCACGCCCACTCCATGCCCCAGAGCAGCTGAGGCTGAAGCCAAGACCTCAGGAGAGATATTGCTGTCGTGTCCCCAGCCTTGGTCAGCTTTAGGAGCCACGGGAGCGGGGTGGGTGGGAGCAGCCTGGCTATTGTTGTTCCAGTGTGACACTTCAGCCCTGTTCTCTCACCTGTGCCCTGGCAGGAGCCGCCCACTCATCCCCTTCCCCACCAGTGCTTCCCCACCTTGCACCAGGGTGGCTGTCCCTGCTCCAAGCCACAGGAAACATGCCCCAGAAGGCAGGAAGGTTAGGTTAGCTCAGCTGTTGCTGGTAGCCTGCAGTCTTTGCCCACGGCAGCGACTATATTGGGAGTTTTCTTGGAATACGCGGTTATAAACGGTCACGGGAGTTCTGAGAAATATCATTTCAACTCCCTGTGCTCAGAACAGATGCCAGTGCATTCGGGCTCTGACCACACTTTTCAACCTTGCCCAAATCTTGGAGGCACTCCACTGCCCTCCTCCCCACAGACAAAAGATGCTGGGCTGTGAAATGCAGGGGGCAGTGATCTGGCAGATGAATGAGGTTTGTCATAAACATTTCAGCACTTGTCACCTCTCCCAGGAGGTGCTTGTTACCCAACGTGAAGTGGCTGCATTTGAATGCAACACCAGAGGAAAATCTGCCCTTTGAGCTCTCAGCCTGCAAACATCCTGTGCTGGTCCAAGGGAAAGGGTGACTTCTTTGTTTGTTTGTTTGTATAGGCTATAATGGATTTGGTGGGAGCCTTTCTGAAAGCAATCCAATTAACTGTGGCTCTTTGAGAGCAGAAAAGGGGAATTGAGGGGATATCACACTTTTTTTAAAACTAGCAGTTTGCAGTCACTTTCCTTAGATATCCTCTTTCCTAGCTGATATTTCCTCTGATTTATTCTGGTACAGAAGTGGATCATTTAAGTGAGTTTTATGTAAGTCCTCTTGGCCGTTTTACAGTTCTCTGCATGTTTCAATATATTCCACTGTTAAAAATTTTAAAAGTAGGTGGGGAAAGAGGAAATTTCTGGTTAATATATAACAATTTCTGAAGTCAATGTGCCTGGACTCAATTTTTCAGGGCATTTTTCCAGACATCTAATGATGCCAGAAAATAAAAATAGCCAACTAGCAGGACCTTTCCTAAAAACTCCTCTGCACCCCAGCAGAAGTTTCATGGCCCTAATCAGGTCCTTTTCTGCTATCACTGGGGAGAAACAAAACACTATCACAAGCACACAGGAAAAAGAAAATAAAAGTGCTATATAAAACTACTATAGATGACTAAGTTCATGTAGCAGAAAGAGTTGGAATTAATATGTGATCTTTTCTGTAAAATCAGAACAGTCATGGCTGACTAAATGGTCTAGCTGAGCTTTGCTTTCAAGAATAGTGGAAATGTCAGCTGAGCAATTGTGTTCATTCACAGCAGGCCACAGGGAGAGCAGCAGGCTGGGCTCACACACCAGGCTAGTGCTATTATTATTGCTGTTACACACACTGTGGGTAGATAGAGGCACGTCTGGAACTGGGGTATGCAGTCCCAGGGGTCTCAGATAACTTCAAATCCAACTGTTGAGAGAAGTATCTTGGATGTGAAAGAAAACTTAATCATTTTCGAACATATGTATTTTGGATCATAAATAAGAAGTGCATCACATCGATAATTTTTGTGAAGTTCAACTAATGAAAAACTAAATGTGTGAAAAACGAAAATAGAATGAGATGGGAATGTTTTTCAGTTCTTTTAAAATTCTCTTGCTTTTGAGGAAATACAGCAAAAGGATGTACATTTTGAAAAGAGCGTGACTTACGGGTTTGCCCATGAAATTAATTGCACTGTATTATCTTACTGGGATATTGTGCTGCTCAGAGAGGTTGTGTAGTCTCCATTCCTTAAAGATTTTGAGTCCCAACTGAATCCCTGAGTCCCTGAGCAACTTGGTATGGTCTCACTTGTAGCAGGAGGTTAGGCCAGACACTTCACCAGGTTCCTTTCAAACTGAATTATCCTGTGATCCTATCAAGAAGACTAAGAATGATAATTTTTATTTCACACTTTTAGGTGAAATTTTGTGCGTTTGTGTGTGAGAAATGCTTTCCTTGATGGAAAGCAAGGATTTAGCTGGATTAATATATAATTTTACACACTTTCCAGGAAATGTTGCTGAAAATACCATATCAAACCACCTTCCATTTCATTAATAGTTTTGTATGATTTTAGGTGTGAATGAAAATATTACAAAATGGGTAAATAAAATAAATGACGAAACACAAGAGCAGCTAATGAATGAGTAGCTTGGCAAATGAATTAACAGGATAGTGTGAGCTGTGTTAGTTCAGTAGGTTGAGCTGTGTGTATTATTAATACCCTATGCAGGATCAGCATTATGAGCTCTTCAGTTATTGCTAAGGCAGAAGAGCCAATCTGCAATAATTTCAGGTTCACCTTGTTCATCCCACCTGTGATTTATGCCAGCTGCCAAATGTTATCTATGAAATTCTTACTCATGTCTACATTCTTATTCCTGGTTTGGCTGATAGGAAGCTATCTGAGCTGCTAATCCTTATTATATCTTTTTTTTCCCCTGTCAATTACTTTGTGTTGTTATTACTTACACAATTTCAACAATATGCCTGCAGAAAAATGGATGTATAAGAGACCAAATCTGAAATCTTCTGCTTGTGCCATTCATGGCATTTCAAACTCCTCAGGAAAATATTGTTTCAATTGGCCCAAGCTGTTAGAATGAGCACAGGGGAGATGCTTGCTCTTGCCTCCATGTGTGCATACATCTTGTTTTAACCTGACTCCAGCCCTGCATAGCAGTGTTCATGGAAAACTCCACCAAGGTCACATGCCACATATTAGCTTAGCAGCTGAAGGATGCATAAATTCAACAGCAAGAGAAAAATTAAATTAGGTAAAGGGAAAAAATGACTATTTAGTGATTTAAAGTCACTTAGACCTCAGCTGTTTTGGGTTTGAACACAAGAAAATGAAACTACATGGGCTTTATGTGAAATCTCTTCCATCTGTTTCAAACAGGAAGCCAAACTTTTTGTCGTGTGGTTAGATATGAATTTTTCAAACATGTTTCTCATAGATCCATTCTGAGTTTATTGTGATACCTTCCAGAGGTCACAGTACAAGTCACTGTAAATAGATTAAATTACCATTCCTGTACAAAGAGAGGAGTGTACACAGTCACTGGAGTAATCCCAGTCTGCCTTCCCAACCTTTTGTGGTTGTTTCAAATAGCAAAGTGAAAATTCTCATCTGAGTTTCCTTTGTCTTTGGATTTTTCCAAGCAAGTCATCAATTTCCTCTTCACCCGCATGGTTACCCAAATCCTCTTATTTCATGATAGTGATTTATTTTATAAAACTGTTACTGAAAGAATCTGAACTAAGTTAGAGTGACTCCAGGAGATGTATGTGTGCTCTATGTATTCTGGATCCTTAAAAGACAGCTGACTTGAGAATAACATGGCAGAAGAGTCCCTTGTCATCTTTCAAGAGGTTAAATCTAATGCACTGCAATTTATATGTGGCAGAGTTTGGCTCATTGTGGGTTTTTATTGTCATTTAGTAGAGCATGTGAAATTCTGATAAAAGACCATACTTACAAGGAAGATAAAAAGCAGATAAGACAATCTCAGAGGCTTGAAAGAAAGTATCATTTGGATTCATATTGTTTTCCAATAATAATTTAATGCTCAGGGCCTCTCCTGTCTCTTCTGGCCACATAAAGAGATCCCAGAGCAAATGCAATCACAAGGTTTGAGGTGTTCATTAGTGCAGCTAGACACATGTATAGTATAAAAACCCAAAGTGTTGCAGTTTAGAAACAGGTCCACAGGTTTAGGGATAGAACAGTATCTGGAATTGTTGTTAGCTCTAGATAAAAAGCTTACTTTTGAGGAAGAATTTACAAGAGATGTCATTTTAATGTTTGGTTCTAGGATTGTGAATTTTTTGCACAAGAGGTAGAGAAATACATGTTGATATAGATATTAATACATGTAAATTTTTTTAGTCATAAATCAGTTCTGAAAAAAAATTAAAAATACTTATTTTGAAGTTTGAGCTGTCATTTGCAGAACTGAAAAACATTTATGTCCCAGGACATTTCAGTGCTTAGAAGAAATTGCATTTGGGACTGTGAGACATTTCTTTGCATCTGGGAATAAAGCTGCTCAAGTGCTAGAGGTAAAATAATGGAGAAAAGGGAAAAGATTCTTTTCTAAGTGATTCAGGTTTCTTAAAGTAACATTAGAATGTACTCTGGAGTTTTAAATTTAGAGAAAGTCAAAAGAATTACATTGTTGAACAGATAAGGGCAGAATGATAATTGATTGTATCATATTCCTGGCCAACTATCACATGGGCTCTCATGCCCATATCAAGTGTGCTTATGGGTATAAATATATATATGTTTACATAATGTGTACATGTGTATGTGTGTGCACTTGGGTTTCTGTGAGATGAAACGGCCCATATGCTTTTTCCTGGGTTATGCCCAGCACATTCATTTAATTATTCAGCGAGAGCATACACTACCAAGTTCTTGGACCCTTTTCTTTTATTTCTTTTTCTTTGTAAAAGCTTTGATACTTTTTGGCACTGGCTCATGTAGTCAGTAGAGTGCATTTAATGGGTCAAAGGCATTTTTATTACCCTTTAAAATGTTTAACAGAGTTTCTGTATAATTTCTCTGCATGTTCTATTTGTTTATTTCTGTATATTTTTGGTATAAAGAGGTAACATTGTGGTGTTAGGTTTTATTACCTTGGCAGTGTCATCATTAGAGGAGTATCAATCTTTCCATTATGTGCCCAGTATATTTAGGTGCTTACATTCTGGACATGGAACTTAATTCCCAGTGCGTGTCCTGATACAAATGTCCCAGTAAGATGCCAATCATTATATTAATTAATTAAGTTTTAAAGAAATTGGTCTGGCAAATTTTAAATAGCTGAAAATCTGTTTTTCATATTTTTTTTCTGAAGTGCAATAAAAAAATACATCATTTTTCTCTGAACAGTTAAGGGATTGATCCATCACTTCTCAGACACTTCATTATCTTGGTTGTAACAGGACCCAGTCTGAGATGAGACTGAAGGCTCAGGCACAGGAAGTGACAGTCAGTTGCTGAATAGCTTAGCTTTACTTTTACCATTATGAGAGAAATGAAAGTGGACTGCTTGATATGAAACAGATGAAAACTGAAGTACATAGAATCTGGATTTTCTCATGTACTACACATAGGGAAAATAGTACATATTTGGTCTTTTGAGTTGAAAATAACAGCAACATATTGGTCACTAAAATCATATACACTATCTGTGTTTCTGTTTGCAAAGCTGATTATTGGATTTGATGTTTTTTAACTCTGCCAATTAAACGTTCTGATGTGTACTTGACTCAATGCAGATTTTTGAGAAGGACTGATCAGCAATTAGGATTTGGTTATAAAATCCATACGAGGGAGTTGCACTGAAATGTTGGTTTCTCGCATACGGAAGTCAGACATCACTATCTGGGTTTTCTAGGTATAGTGGCCTTATTAACTCAGTGAATGTGAGCGTAGCAGACCACCTTCTAGACACCTGGTGGGTGGCAACACAAGCACTTTTTACTGCCCGAGTTCCAGTCTGTTGCACTGCTCCATAGAAAGAAATGGTTCATGGTTATAACAACTCAGAGTCAGATTTCGTTCCTGAGCTCTGCTGAGCTTTGCCTTTCAATAGGCAAGGGGGCAGCTACAGCAACAAGCTCCTCGGTATTTGGAATCTCTTTCTCACCACTATGTATATTTTGTAAGGGTTTTTATTTTTTTTTTTTTTTTTTTTTTGGCAAAGAAAACATAGAAAGAGGCCAACAGCACTGTTACCCTGTAGGCTGCAAGTCCCCCTCCCAAATGGTGCTGAGAAGCTGGAGCTCTGCAGATGGAGAAAACCAGCAGATCTGTGTTTTGACCCTGACTCTTTCACCCCCTCTCCTACCACAGACAGAACACAGAGGTTCAAACAGATGCTGGATCAGAGCTTGAGTCCAATGCTACATCAGAGTAATAAATGCAGCAACTCTATTACAGAGCTCAGTGATTTCAAGTTTAGTGCTATTCTCCAGCTTGGAATAACTCTTTAAAAAGAATCAGTGCTTGGGAAAATACCAGCATCAAAGATGTATTCACTTCTGTCCTTGTCTTACTGGGTGTGGTTCCTCTCTTAGGGAATGAAATGGTTAAGATACCTTCTGTTTCACAAAAAAAATAATTTCAGGATTGTCAGTGCATGTCATGAACATAGGTGCAGAATATACAGAATTTATGAACAAGCCTATAGATATCCAGATAAAACCATACATACATATCTGAGCAAATAGGAGTGAAAGTAAAATGTGCAGGAGGCCACTTTCTTGTTCAGTTTGCAGAGTGAAGCATCACTTGTGCATCTGTCCTGGAAGAAATGGTTAGAAAATAAGGAAATTGCAATCAGTTATCCATATTACATGATATCCTAAACTGATGGGAGATGAGTAAGTGCAGCATCAACTCCTTTTATCATTGCTCAGGATTTACTGTTTGTACCTTTGGTCACACCACCCCTCTGGAGTGGCTTTCCCAAAGAGCCAGCCTTCCCATAAAGCTGTGGGGCAGTGCCCAGCCAAGGAGCAGGTCAGAAGCTCCTCCTGCTCATCACTCCTTTCCCTGCCTCAGGAATATCTGTAATCCTCACCCATCCTCACACACTTGGGATCCACAGTGAGGAATATCACGGCTCATAAATCACAGCGTATCAACTTTTGCTGAGTGTTTAAGAGCCAGTCCCAAAAGCCACGTGCTGCAGATGAAGAGCCAGCCTGAGCTCAGGCAAGGGGAAGAAACAATCAGGTTCCTGCTGACATTTGGAATCTGCCGCCTCAGAAACAGTCATTTTTTAATGCATGACTGAGAGCCTTATTTCAATTAGGGGCCTGTGCCATTGGCTATCAGCTGTGATGTTGTGGAGTTTGCTGTGACAGGGTACTCCTTTTTCCCAGACCAGAGTCTCCACTCAGTCTCTTGACAGTCTGCCAAGCTTTGCAACTGGAATGTGTGAAGTTCAGTTTTGAAACAGTTTCTTTCCATCATTCCTGCCTGTTTTGATCTAGTATGTGAAACAGGTTTCTACTTTTGTTATAGGATTCTTGTTCATTCTTGCCAGATTCAAATTCATTATATAATCTAGCAGCATCAGATGACTGCCTAGGAATGAGTAGCAGATGCATCTCCTGAAATGCAGAATTCCTTCCTACAACCATGCATTTGTGACTTGACAGCCATCACTACATGACTCGATTTGTGGCAACAAGGGCACCAAGAATTTCATAAAACCAAAACCAGATGTAATGAACTCTGAAGAGGGTGTGATGTGGAGCTGGCCTGCCCCACCATAAAAATAATGGGGAAAACATTTGTCCTGGCACAACCACACTGTCATGGTAATCCTTTCCTGCCTAAGAGCAGCTCAGGACTATCCTCTCTGAGGAGAGTCTTGGCTATTGTCAACATCAGTCTGGTTTCTCCATTCACACACTGTTGTACTGCAGGCAGACTCTGCTGCTCCTCTTTGATCTACCAAAGATGACACTGATCCAAGCTAATGGATGAGGTCCCTTCATTTGATGAGGGGCTTTGAGGCTGTAGCCTGGATTTTCAATCCCACTGTTGGCATGGTGAGAAAGAAGTTACAGGTAGTAATGCCCATGAGGTTGCCAACTGCTGTACACTTCAGAAACTTGGAAAGAACTTCTGAGAAAACTGGCATGACTGGCATTTTCCATCAATTTTTTAAATAATCATCTACAAAAAACATCTGTCTGTTACTGCTACCAACAAGCAGTGCAGTGGAAAAAGCCATTAAACATCTCAGGAACCTCCATTCAAAACTGCTCTGAAAAAGCTGGTGAATTGACTCTGGAGGTACTTGATGTCTCCAGGAGCTTTCCTGCTTGGTGCCGCATTCTTCAGGTGAATTGGGTGACACATTTGAACATTTCACTCTCATCTTCACACGACTAAGCAACTCAGCTGTTAGCATGGAAGTGGAACTCATCACAGTCTTTAAACAGTGCTTTTCCCCCCTGAAATCCTTAGGAGCAGTTGATCTTGGTGTCCCCAAAATGAGGTATAACAGTTGTCTCTGCAAGCCATTTCAAAGGTTTATTTCAGTCTGAATGGACCTGGCAGGTTTTGCTAACAATGGTGCTACCTACGCCTATAAATAGTGATTCCCTCAGAAATGGGGAAAAAAAACAACCCAAGAAACAAGACAAAAAAAGGCCCAACTACTGGTTTTGCCCAGTTGTAGGCATTCTCAGAAAATGCCTGATGCATACTGAAATTATTATGGTCCTCACAAAATGAAGTCACAGCTGCCTCTGCCTCTTAAAACATAGCTGGAAGAAGAGAAAAAGGCCTTCATTTTCATAATAACATCCTAGTCAGATTATTCACCAAGTGAGAGGATATTTCTTCTCATACTGAAGAGAATACAAGGTCAGAATGCTCCGTCTCTGAAAAGCATCCTAGAGCCCATGCTACAGATCTTTGCTTTGTTTCGGTTTAATTTGTCTCTGAGCAAAATAAAAATACCACTAATAATTCTGCATTAATTGGTCCAGATGAGATGCATGAAAATTCCTGGATTTTTATCTTGTTCTCCCAGACAATTTGTGTAGTCACAGCAACCGTGGGTGCATGGGTGAGTCCTTCAATGCAGAGGTAGGCCTAGACCTTCTTTTTGTCCTCTCCAACCCATCTATTCCTTTTTTTTTTTTTTCCAGAAAAGGGGGCGACCACCTTTTAAGTAAACAATTACGAGTGGGATGAGTCCTCTGAGTTTCCTCCTTCTGTTGGGTCTCAGTTGCTTTCACTCCAGCCCTGACCCCTGGCAGCCCAAAGTCTCTCTCTCTTTCTGAGGTGAGGTGCTGCTGTGAGCATTCTTGATACGGGCTCAGTGCCCTGTGGGGCTTTACAGACCAAAGCCCTTCACTCTGTCCCCAGTTACCTAGCCCTGGATCATATCGTGGGACAGATATCCCTATGCCCTATGGATGGTAGGAAGAAAAGGTCTTTTCTCCCAAGTCCACCCCTGCATTTTGCAGAGGGGGGCATAAATGAACAATGTCCATTTACAGTTCCTCAGGCAGATGTTAGTGTGTCACAGATCGACTACAGACCAATCCTCACTAAATTACTTGCAGGTTTCTCTTGTAGATCAACAGTTGGTTTTCCAAAACTGATTAATATATTGTATGTATTGTCTTGAGGATAATGAATGGATGCACATCTGTGCTTAATACTTTTCTGCCTTTCAGAAATTCCCCACATTCTACAGATGTGAAATGAGATCCTTCAGATGTGCACAGTGCTTATGAATTTCATACACAGCTAAAGAGGTTAATAACTTGATGACCACGAGGAAGCCACTCAGAAAACAAAACTTCTTTGGCTTTTAGATTAATTAATGAGGTTTAGTAATAGTGGTCATTGTATAAAATATGTGTTGGTCATGATTTTTCTGATGGAAAAATGGTATTAAGGGATCTAAGTGTGATACTGGCACATACTGCATTACAGGGTTGGATATTTATACAGCAGCTATCAAGGTTCCATAAGTCCTTGCTGGTGATTCCCATTCTGGTTATCAGGGGAGCTCAGAGTTTTTGTTTCAGGTAACTCCAATTATAAAAACTGTCAAGAACAAGTTGAATAAACCTGAGTTAGGAAACAGAAGGGGCAACTTGGGAAATGAATATTGTAAATTATACAAACTGCAGCCAGCAATTTCTTCACAAGTGGAAAAGCAGGAGGAGATACTTGGATGTTGAATTCTATGCTAGGAGTGGGTCACTTCCTGCCTTGAGACAGAGGGCATGCTGTAAAGGGTGCTTTGAATCTTTTTGAAGGCCATATGCTAATATTTATCATTAATAATTGAATTTATTTCAATCTCATTTCCAGGTAAGAGCTGCTGAGTCATAAAGTGGAGCAGAAAAAGCAGTATGACACAAGACTTCCATAGCCCAGGTTGCGTTCTCTACCATACAGGAGTATATAGCATAAAAGACTGCAGCAGATCACCAGTTTTGGCAAACACTGAGGCTAATTCTTGGCACAGAGTAAGTCTGCACACTCAAGGTGAAGACATTTTCTTGCTGTTGTCTAAAGAGTCTTAGTGGGATTTGTTTAAGTCAAAGTATGATTGTGTACCTTTGATGCAGGTAATGAATGTGCAGTATAGTTATTCACAAGAGACTGTGTGAACACCATCTCTCTCTTTATCTCTCATTTCCTTTACATTATTCCACAGCGGAAGACAAAACAAGAGATTTTACTACTAAAGGCTGGGTAGCAGCACAAGATTCAGCAGCAGGTACTGAGGTCTGCTGGCACAATCCCCACTGGCTTTCAAGATCTGGCAAATTACTACTTCATCTATGTCAGAATTTTTTGATGTTTTTAATATTGTTAGGGTTTCTTTTCAGTCATAGTGAGGCTCAATCCAGAAATTATGCATGGTTCAGATTAGTGCATATGAAATAGTTTTTTCTGTTGTCCTTTTGTGGTCCTCCAGAAGTAGCTCTCCACTCTTCTGGGTTGAAAACTGCTTATCTGCATGTATATCTGCACTGGGTTGGGTGTGCTCTTTTCACCAGGAATCAACAATCTCAGGGAATGAATAAGCTGTCACAAGCAGCTTTGGAAATAAAGAGCAAAGTCATGGAAAGCACAGAGCTAAAAAGGTTCTTTTTGTCAATGCTCATATTCATGGTTCATAAAAATCTAAATCAGAATGTTAGTTTACACCCCTCAGCTCCCCCCAGGAAAACCCATTCAGACACCGTGCATTTGTCATTTGTGAGCCAAATGCTGACAATCCTGGTATTATCCAATCTCACAGTCCAAGAAAAATCAACTTTTATTTTATGAAAAATTATTTCATGTATCTAAAATACTGCAGTATTTTGTTTCGTGGAGTTGTGTTTGTAATGCCTTGTCATATTACAGAGTTAGCACAGCAATCTGTCCCTTAATGGTTTCATGTTCCTCTTAAACAAGGAAAAAAAGAAAATAAGAGCAATGCATCTGATGCTGAGGTTATAGAAAGACAAATTTCCAAATGATAGTGACTGAAAAGATTCCTGCCATATATTTTTTATTTGTTAGCATGTTTCTCTGTGAAAGACAAGAGCTCTTTTTACCCAAGCCTGTGCTCACACATGCAGAGGGTCTCTAACTCAATGAATTTGTAGCTGAGCAGAGGAGGCAGATGGGTGGGAGGGGAATGGGGACACAGTAACAGAGGTGCTTGGGCCAAGCAGCCACAGCTAGAGTTGGTCACTGCATCCCATCAGCCTCCCTGGAAAAGCAAAGCTGCTCGCCTTCCCTGAAGACATCACCTTTAACTCAAGCCAAATATTTATTTAGGTTGATTTCCTTATCTGGAAGATGTGGGAAAAAGCCAAGGGGCTCCAGGGGGACCAAACATTAAAATGATTCCTTTTTTTTTTTTTTCCAGAAAAGGACAAAATAAGATACTAGCAGTGCTAGATTTTTTTTTAAATCTGTCCTGCATAATTTTATGGCAAAATATGAACTGCACAGTCTGGCCTTCTACATATTACTTATCAATAGGTTTTCTTAGCCATTGGTCCCTAGAAGAGCTCTACAAGCCAAGTAAAGCACTTTGGCATTCTGGAATTATTGATGCTCACAACAAGCAGAGAATAAAATAGGAATATTTCACAATCAGTGATGAACTACAAAACATCAAGAATGGAAAATACAGGTAGCTGATCTGGGAAGGTGATCCACACCCTGTTCTTGCTCCCAAATCTGTCAAAAAATCTGCCATAAAAGATTCTTCAGACAGGCATGTAGGAACAACTTTTGGCTCTGCTTTTAGTCCAGCTTGTACAATGTCAGACTTGATGTCCCTGGGAGAGGTGTGAGGGTTTGAGGGGCACCAGGATACACGTGTGGAGAGACATATGTGTGTGGAGATGAATATTTCTTCCTCAGATCTGCAATCAAAACAAAGCTCTGAAGCCTGACAGCCACAAGAGTCGAGTCTGTAGAAAAAGGTGTGTTCTATACCAGAGAGTTTTCTCATACAAAAGACAGCTCTTTGTAGAGGTTGGAGAACTGGCCAGTCAGCCCTGTTCAGCTGCATGGTCATGTCTGAAACATGTCCAGGTGCTCCCTGTTGAAGTTTCAGGCAATGTCCTACAATAGTCCCCAAAGCAGAGGAACTGAGAGGAAGGAGTTTCAGAGGCAGGGTGGTAGCCCAAACTAAGCAAATAACTGTTTTGTTTGACATTCTGCCCAAGGCTCATAATTGAAATAGAAAGCTCTGACCTGTAAGAAACCCCGGGTGTGGTGCAAAGTGCTTCCTGGGCTGGGGGGAGCGGGCGAGCCGCCCTGTCAGCTGCCTGGGGCATGGGTGAGCAAATACATGGGTTCTGGCTCAAAAGTGATCATGATGGGAAATATTTTGCATGGATTCATACTTAATGATTTTCAGGATTACTCAGGTACTTTTGTTTTGAGCCTTCAGTAGAAACTTGTTCTTAAGGGCTGCGAGAATAATCTTATGAAATCAAAGTTGCTGATGCTTTGGCAGAAGCATCACTCAGAAGACTTAAATATTCCAAGTGCCATAAACACAATCCAGCATGGCAGAGCCCATTGATGAGGGGACAAGTCATTTTCTGGAATGTGCAAATCCTAATAAATGAAGATAACACAGCCTGAAAGGCTCCAGAAACAAAGCTTCTCAATATGCTGTCAGTGTGCTGTGTATGCAGCACAAGGCAGTGCATGTTTGAGAGCAAAAATAGGTGCATGGCCCTGGCTCAGAAAGTACATTTAAAACAACATTAATTATTATCTGAGCTATGGCTGACAACAATCTGTTGGCCCCTGTTTCAGCCAGATTTTAAAATTTCACTGAGCTCCAGTTCATGTGCCCTTCTCATGCTGCTGTTGTCTCACTTTGGAGGCTGTGGGCAATGCTTCAGGGTAGCTTACATAGGATGCAGAAGAAGCATCATTACAGTTTGTAAAAGGGATTGTTGTAATCCAGGAAACAATAGAAACATCTTATAAATGGTGAGCAGCTGGTCCAAAGAACAAAGCTAAAACATTACATTATCACTACTAGGAACTGTGAAATGAGAGTCCACTTTAGCAGTTCTCAGCAGTACTTTGTTTTCTGGTAAATGTTGCAGTGTTGGTAAATGGAGTGTCTATTTATGGGATAGCTTTGTTTTTGATGGGATCAGTGTAACTCAGATGAGGCTCATGTCTGCAAAAAGAGAATTTCATTGGGGTATTTGAAGACTATGAACAGTAATATTTCATGATTAGGTGCCTTTATAAATGTGCTAATAGGCAATATGACTGTCTTTTGCTTAGTGAACTGATCCCGAGGGTGATCTCATTGTTTTCTCATGATTTAACAAGGAATTAGAATCCTAAACAGTGGTAAAATGCATTCAAAAGTATTTGACCTTGACCAAATCATAGCTTTCAGTTTAATTTTATTTTTCATTCCTTGCAGAGGCTTGATAAACCAGAGAAACTGGCCATGAGTTTTGCACCTGCTATAAGTTACTGTTTGGTACTATTTGGAATTTCTGTTGTGTCTTTTGTGAGATACCCAAGCATAATCATGCCAGTTTACCCAGCACAGCCTGTTCCCTTCACTGCTCCCGTATAAAGTGTCTGTTGTTCCTAAATTCAGTGACTTTCAGAACACTTTAAGAGAACATATTTTCTTGAAAAGAAAAAGAGAGGAAGTCAGCAGTGCCTTGTATTAAGTCGTTTGTGCTCCATTTATAGCTGGAGAAGCCTCCTGTGGAGTGTGTCCTCAGCTTTCCTCAGATAGGGCAAGTTAAGGGAGATTGCTTGTCCCTGGCCACCTCAGGGGAATCTCAGTTTTTGATGTTTGCATTTATGGCATACACTTTTCCCCATGCAAAATAATAAATTGGAGAACAAGCTCCAGCCTTGAGAAATCTTACGGGCTCCCCACCTATTACCAAGACGATTGAGTATATTAATGAGCCTTAATTGCCCAGAAAAGCCCCACATGGGACCACCCACACATCCTTTGCAGGCAGCCAGAGGCTCCATTGAAGGTCAGGACTGAATACTTCCTTCTTTCCTAGCACAGCTTTCTCTAGCCCTGTCTCCTCTGGTCACCTCCTGGTCTCATATGTACCTTAGCATGGCTTCCATGAAGATCTGCTCCATGATTTTCCCAGACACAGAGGCCAGGCTCACATGTCTGTAGTGTCCCAGATCTTCCTTTCTTCCCTTTTCAAAAATAGAAGTGCGGTTTCCCTTTTTTCCGTCAGGGCCCAGCCATGATTTTTAAAATATGATGGATGGCTTGTCAACAGGATCAGCCAGTTCCCTTAACTGGGAACTGGGAAGTTGATATAAGAATCTGGAAAGGGATTTGACTGTCCCTGTATTTTTGGTCATACTGAACTTTGATCCCTATTTCAAAGTACCCCAAAGGCAATGTTTTGCATTATAGACACAGTCTTCATGTGTTGCTCCCCTGAGTAAAAATGAAGTTAACCTCCCCAGAGTATCCCTCTTGTACAATCTTCCATGCAAGTCTTGCATCTTTGCTTACCACCTAATGCACCTGGCAAACTTTGGTGACTGCTCTTTTTGTTTTCGGATCAGTATAGACTGTCAGATGTGTACCGTTGGCTTGGTTTTCCTTGCATTTTTTAAAAAAAGTATTATTTCCTTTCCATAAAGCCTTTTATTTTATTTTTTTCATCCCTACACACAGACTTCTTAATTTACATTTTCTTTCATCTGGAATCTCAAGGCCTTTGATTCATATTTGCTCTTTGTTTTGATGTACGGAAAAAGCTTAAGACATACTTGGCTCTAATAGTTGTACGAATTCAAACCCTGGTGAGGAAGAGAAATATTTGAAACCAGCTCAATCCTGGTTTATTTAAAGATTTAATTTACCCATAGATTTCAAATAAAAAATAAAATCATTATCTATATTTTATTGCTAAACCTTAAAAGAATGAAATCAGCCATAGTTTACATGCTTGTTGGGGGACATTGGGTGTTAAGGAGGAGAGAAAATTGAGGTTTGCTTCCAAAGGATTCTTGTGAAGTGACTTTGAAACATGGCTTAAAGGGTAATTGCTTTTCCATCATAAAATTTTTAAAGGAGAGTGATTTTCCAGGTGTTTGATAAACACTTTGTTAAATAATATGTCTAACATAAAAGGTTCAATGAAAACCTTTTTTTTTTTTTTAGAAACTAAGCATTGCAAAGAGAGAGGAAAAAACCCAGCTCCTCCTGTGTTGAAGAACCTCAACCAGAAAGAATGTAAGGGGCTGTAAGCAGAGAGTTAGAGAGATCCAGCATTTACCCATGCACTGACTGCATTCAGAGGGGAGTCAAAGGCAATAGTAGCCACTTGAAATTTTATGGTTAAGATATTAATGGATTAATTAATTTTCTTTTTCTTTAACACTGTTCACAAAAATAATCTCAAATTGCAAAAATGCACATAGCGTTCCCCAGTCTGGAAAGTAAAAAGCCAAAACCAAATATGTATATTTTTAAATGCTTTCTCTGTCACTACCTTTAAACAGCACCCCAAAGGATTAGCAATGTTTCTAAGTCATGATACTTATAAATGCAGGAGAAATGCTGATGCTTTAATATTAGGAGAAGTTTTCAACTTGCAGTTTTGGGATGGTGACTTTTTTCCTTTCCACTCCCTTGTTCAAAACATAAAATGAATCCAAACTGTGTATGTGATGCCTCTGGATTTACAGTCATGCATTTCTGCAGTCTCTACTAAAACTTCAAAGGGTTAATGCTGAAGAAATAGATAAACCTTTTCCTAGATAGATATGTGAAAAAGGTGTAGGTGTTTTGTATCAAAGAAAACCGGACCCTCTGGCTGCAAGGTAGAAGAGGAAAACTCTTTTCCTCCAGAGTGGTGTGTCCTCCTGAATCTTGCTTTTATCCCACAGGAATATCTGTTTTCAGCAGTAAAATGAAAGTCTGTGGGAGGCAGTGAAGGACACAACTTAGCCAACAGGACAATTTTTCTTGTTTTCAGTATTTGCATCCTCTGAGCTTTATCCCTGCTGGTCAGTGCTTTCTGTGCTCAGTATAAATGTGTCTACTGAAGAACACTCATGGAGCCCTTGGTGCTGCTTCCCTCCCATTTCAGTCCCCCAAATGGAGTTTCAGTGGAGCTCAGACACTGCCCATAACCTCCCACCCATCACTTAAACCTTACTAGGGCCACTCCAGCATGGGAGCTTATGGGTCGAAAAGGGCTGAGTAGGAAGGGATTTGTGGGCTGCATTTCCATGTTGTAAAACACTTTCCAGAACTGGCAGGAGCTGATGCTTACAGGATAATTGCTCTTCCACTTTGGAAGGAAAATACAGAGATCTCATATACGTTCTCTTTGTGATGGATGGCGATGAAAGGGACTGTCCCTCATGTGCTGCTGCTTTTCATTATTGTTACAATAATAGCATTATGAAAAGGTTTAGAGAGGATTTCTGTTACTCTGACGCAAGAAAGGTTGTATTTCACTAGCAGCAGTTCCCCCTCTGCATTATGCACCTGTGAATCCACGATAGTGCCTGAACACTTGCAGGCGGCCTGGGTGTGTTTATCAGTTTTGATAACCAAATTTTTATAAACTTTTTATATCTGCCTAAACAAAATGGAATAAACATCAGATTTAGCTGATGCCACCATACGGGTAGCAGGAGAAGAGAGAAGAAACATATTGTCTTGTTTTACCCAAAAGTCATATGGAAGCTACTAAATCATTATTTACTGTGCCAGAGTTCATGGTGCTCAGGGCCTGGAGAAAGCTGCTCAAGGAGAAATAGTTTGGTAAGAACGAAGGAGAGCAGGGGATGGAGGCAAATAGACTGACCAGCATGCAAGGAAGTTATTTGTTGCTGGAAAAATAGTTCCTAGAGTGGCAGCTCCTCCCCTCTAGCTCTGTTCTGCTGCCACTACTGCATCAGGACATGCAATGATCCACCTAACTGTGGTCTCCATGCTTGGGTTTGGAGATGTCTGTGTCCTGCTGATGTGCTGAAAAACATATTAGTTTAGTAAGCATTCATTAGTAGTGACTGCCAACATTTATGCCTATTTGCAACTTTAATCTGCTAGGATATATTTAGGGCTCCAAGGGACTTTTTCTATTGCCACCTTGGAAGCATGAGGAGACCATTTCCAGTTTCATCGTGTACTTATTATGAAATAAGAGCTCTCCATTATAGGTGGCTTTCTAGCTAAGTACTGCACTGGGAATTAAAAAAAACCACTTTATTTTCCACCAGACAAATATCCTACTATTTTTTTGGCCAGGGTCTCAGGACACAGCAGGAAAGTAACTGTAATCCACTTTCCATGTAGTATCTTCTTCCTTCTTAGAGCGTTCGGGTAATTTCACTGGTGGTTCTCCCATTTCTTATCTATGCCAAAGCCATAACTTTTGATATCCAATTAGTCTATGGTCTTGACTTTGAAGACATTTCTTTGCATGGCTTTTGGTAAAAGTAAGCTATTTGGGTTTACTTATCTAGGCCAGTCAATAAAGCACCCTAAACCCAAGCAGTGCCTAACAATATGGTTGGGTGCGTGTTCCCATTCCAGCAGCCTTTATAAAGGACAGAATGACATGGGGATCTGTGCACCTGAGCTGCAATACTGTCCAGGAGAGTGGCTGGGATAAAAGGTGCTAGTGGGAAACTCAGGATGTCTCTTGTGAGTAGTCAGGGTAGGACAGAAAACCTTTCCCTGGTTGCTTTTGAAATGTGTGGCCTGACTGGATTGACTGGACCAGGGAAAGACAGACACTGTCTCCAACCTCTAGCTGAGAGCTTCAGTCAGAGTGCAAAGGGTCCCTCTCAAATGACGTTTTTGTTTATTTGTATCTCTTACATCGCCTACAATTTTCAATATACAATTACACTAAGTGGTGATTATTTTTTTGTTTGCTTCTTTAATAGCATTTACCTCTGGGTTGTTTGGTTACCATTTTTTATGACTGAAAATTGGTTTTAAAGTTTTCTCTTTCCTCCTGATAGCATTACAAAAATTTAAGTGCTTTTATTATGATATTTTTCTTTGTTTTAGAAGAGAAGCTGTAATTGCAACATTTGGCCAACTGACTGGCTTCTCAAAGTTTCAATACGCAGTCAGTCTGTGTAAGGGAGAATATGCAATGATGCATATTTTAAATCTGAGTAGTGTGAAGACATGGCAAAGCCAAGGGGGATGTAGTGGCTGATTCCTGGATGCATAACCTGTTTTAAACATTTCTTTGCTAGCTAATTTCAGTTTTTTTAATGAATTGAAGACATACTTTATTGTTTTCCGGACATTGAACCCATTGACTTTCACCTGATGTAGTGCTCTGTCATTAACTCATCAAAGGACTCACTCTTTGGAGCCTCATCAGGAGAAAGCCAGTACACTAAACCTCTGGAAATCATCTCTGCAGTGCAAAAGAGAAGCAGTCCAATGGATTGTGTGACATGGCAGGTCTTGAAAGCACAGCACATCAAGGAAGGAAGAAAAGAGTTCCATAACTTCAAGGGTATTTGGCTGTTATTTTTAGAGTTATTTGACTGACAGATCACTATGCAACAGTGATGTGTATGGAGAGAGTTGGTGAAACAGTGCTGGAGATGCTTATAGTCTGATGTAACTCCAGTGTGATGACAATTCCCTGGCTCTTAGTGGTGTTTTATCCCTGACATGCAATGTTCTACTTGTCAGCTTTCTTTTGTTTTCCATGGCTTGTTTCTCCTTGCTTTCCACACCATGCAACAGTGAGCAAATGAAAAGGATCCTTTTATGAGTTAATGAATGCCTTTTGTGGTTTTACATATTCCTCTCTGGGTATAGGAGAAATGCATTGCATGGCTGAGCCTGTGGCTGGCAAAATGGGTACCTGCAAATAAAAGGGCACTTAATTTAAAATAAAGTGAGACCCGGTTCCTTCCCACTGCAAGAATGGAACATTCTCTCAGCATGGGACTTCTTTGCCTTGGGTGGGTCCTTGGTGTAGAAATCCACAGTTTTCTTACTCCCCTTTTTCTGATCAAGCCTGGCATACTTAAAAAAGGCAAAACATGACCAAAGGAAGATCTCAACAAAGAAATGTACCTCCTCCTATGCAAACTCTGCTGATTTCATCAGGCTTTCACCAAGCAGTTGCATGGCCTGCTGGATAGAAGTAAAATAGCTTAAACAGTTTTGTTCCAAGATCTTTTTATGGCTGCTTCTAGATTGAGCACTGATCCTTGTTTTGATGTCTTAGGGAATACTGAGAACTTTTGCTGTCATTGTGCAAAAGGTCAAATTTTATCCCCTGTGACAACACAGCTGCATTCAGGGAAAACTGCTGTTGTTATTGCATTAAATTGGTCATTTTATGGTCTCCAGAAGGTCCATCTCTTTTCAAGGGTTTAAATCCAAGAGGAAATCCCACTAAGATCAAATAACATTACAGTATAGGAAGAATAAGTATATAGCTGCACACCCTATATAGACATGACAAACAGTAAATATAAAAATCATACCTATTATGCAAGTCCTAAGCTAAGGAATTTTAAGAAGATGAAAAAACATAAAATATACTCCATAATAATGAAATGAAATGATTATAAAAGAACGATGACAGACTTGCTCCTAATTAAAATAACACCTGTTGGATTAAGTTTCAAAGAAAATACTGAGCAAAAAACAAAGCACACAGTAAGTGTTTAGTAGATCAAAACATTTCAAGTGTTTCAGAGAAGTATGAGATGTAAAAGGGAAAAAAACATTGGGGATTATGCTGGGATTATACTGAAACTTGACTAAAGGAGCAACACTCCTGAACAAATAGCATAACGTTAAACTAATTAGAGTTTAGAATATGAAATTGTTAAAGTTTGCTATCCCAGCTGTTTCTTTAAACTGGAAAAGGGATTAATCCATATTGTAAAAATAGTTAGTGGTTCAGAGGGCAGAAGCTATAAAATACTGCTGAAGTTTGAGGAAACAATAACAAAATCCACAAGAAAGTGCAGTCTGTGGTCCAAGTCCTTGGAAACCTTAGGCATGCAAAGAGCTCCTTGTGCAAGGCCATTTACTGGAGTTGGGAGCACTCCTGCTATCAGCAAGGTGTACATGGGTGCTTTGGGATGTACCCAAAATCCAGGATGTTTTGTCTGCAGTTTAAGACTGAGTAGTTTAACTGCATTTAAAAGCATCACAGGCAACAGATTTATTTTCAATTGGAGGGTATTCTTCCCCACTGCTGTTGTCCTAGAGGCAGTCTTCTGTTTTTATTCTTTCAAATTTCCTCTGAAGGTTTTTTGCACTGTAAACTTTCTTGCTTAGTAAAGATGTCTAGTGTTCAGTTCTGATGGCTTTCAAGCCCCATTTAAATAAATAGGGATTGGGAATGCCAGAAATTCATAAGAGGACTCCAGCATACTGAAAACTTGTGGAGGATGTTATGGCTGACTGCTGGCTCCTCTTGCTGGTGAAAGATGCTGAGGCAGGCAGCCAGCCAGCTGCTCTCCCCAGGAGGGAGTTAGTCCCTGGATCTCAGTTTGGGAACGGCTGTCTTAAATAATTTTGTTCAAATATAGTGCCTTTTATGTTCTTTCCAGTCCTCTGTCCCTCTCACAATTACCATTTCACATGGGAAGCATGTACCCTTTCTTCTTGTTCCTCTCCTTTTATTGAGATGGGCTGTCAGTGTTTTACTCCCTGTGTGTTACATACTTAAACACATATATGTATATGTGTATCCTGTGGCAGAGTGAGGTCACAAGACGTGAATTTGATCCTAAACTTCTAGGTCTTGTACAGCAAATATGAAACAAGACTGTGCTGCATATCCACAGATTCAAGCTAAGCTTATTTATAATGTTTGGACCAACTTTAGGCCATTAAAATGTGTTTTACATGTTTGGGTTTTTTTTCATAAGGATACTACATGAGATACTGTGTAGGTGATCATCATTATTATGCTATCTGATGGGCAAAAGCATTTTTGACATAGTGTAAGTGGTAATTATCTCTTTCCTATGTAATTTTTTAGCTGGCTGATGGATGTTTTTGATATTCTGTTTATCACAGTTTAAGGGCTGATTTGAAAATCCCAGCGCTGCACTCTAGCAAGCAGATGGAACAGAACCATCAGCTGTAATCTGTGAGTGAACAAAGACAAGTGAGGTTTGCTATAGAGTTTTGAAGATGAGATGTAATTGTGTTATAGAAGTGTAAGAACACTGTGAAATAATCTTACCCTGCCTGTACAGTAAAGAACAAGCTTTATATAATCTGGCATGATAATGCCATTTTTTTTTCTGTATTATTGAATCTTCCAGCAGTAGGAAAATCATTATGTCTGATCAACAGTTAGGAAATGGGAATAAATGGGTTGCATGTGTGTGATTTTTCCTTTGTGAAATACACTCTGCCAGTGAATGACAAACAGACTCCATGAAGTTGTTTACCAAAGAGAAGAAACAAATAAAGCACAAAGCCACCAGGCTCTTCATAAAACCTAGAGAATACTACTGTTTTGGAAAGGGGGAGAGAGCATTTGCTTCTAAAATAGAAAGGATTATGTGATTATGTTGTCTTTCCTAAACATAGACAAAAGGTGAAGAGATCACACAATATTTGTTTTTCCACTGGATGGTTTATTTGAATCTGTTTAGGGTGGGTGGGGTGTGTGTGTGGGGGGGGATTCTCCTGCACTGGCAACACATAGCATGAGAAGAAATTGCAGAGGAGTGCTCAACACTTAGAGGTCAGGAAGGTGAAAGCACGCCAAAAGCTTTGCTAGGAGGCTCAAACATTTCTGTGGTTTTATGTGTTTACCTTAGCAATGATAGAAGATTTAGACAATTACCCAGCAGTCTCAACAGTGTCTTGTTGGGCAACACCACATCTGCTCTTCAGTAATGTCACTGGGAGCCCAATATTTTGAGAATTTTGATTCAAGTGTTGTTATAATCAGGTTTGATATAATTAGGAGTTAAAGAATGGTGGCTGAAATGATCCAGTTAGAAGAGATTAACTAGAGCTTGTGGGAAGAAGAGAGAAATTGTGATGCCTTCATCAGAGCTCAGTCCAGCTCTGCATATTTTCTGTGGCTGCTGATTCATCATAGCTAAGAAGGGCATTCATTTTTGAAGGTTTGCTGTATGTTTCCAAGGAAATTGGTAAAAAGCTTTCCCCTTTTGCCTGCACACTGGCATTGGACTTCTGTAGCACAAATCCTTGATTCTTACATATTCAGTAAAGAGTTAATTATTTTGGTGCCTCAAAAGAAACCGCACTTTTCAGTTTCTCAGTTTGTCAGTGTAGAGCAAAGGTGTCCATAAGGCCTCTTTCTCATTGCCAACTGTTTCACTTTATGACACTTTAAATTCAGTTACACTTTCCTTTTGTTCCTTTCCTATTTGTTTTTATGTCTTGTTTTCCTTTTCATCCCTCTCTTTATTACTTCCTGGGGTGTGTTTTTCTTTTCACTTTGAGTTCTCAGTTTTCTAGGTTTTTCTTGTCAGTGCAGCAGCAGTAGATATTCAGTTGTTTTCTAGAGAGCCAGTACTTCTATTTGTCTTGGTCTTCTCTTTTTTTGTCTGTAGGAGGTAAATAGATGAGGGAAACCAATTGAAAAGTGAAGTATCTCTGCTGAGAGGGAAACCTGGGCTTCACAATAGACAATATGCATGTGTTATAATGAACTGTGGCTAGGATACAGGCCAAGAAAGTGTGGAGCATGAAGTGCACAAGGACAGCTTGAATACACTGAGTATTCAAAGTAGCAGTGGAGAAATCTTGCTGGAACGAGCTTTCTCCTAGTTTTTCAGCATTTCCAAATTTGCCTTGGCTAGTAATAAGTCTTCCACCACATCAGTCTCTACTATTAACTGAGGTATTTGTAAAGCGGAAAAAAAGCCCCATGCCTACAGTAGCTGGGAGAGGACAGGTTTGGGCCTAAGAACAGAGAGACAACAAGTTGGAGATGGTTTGCCCTCTCCTCTGAGTCTCTGGCCCAAAATATTGGAGCAATATTCCACAAATTAAACATTCTGAGTTAAAGTGGGACTGACTACCTTCTGTATATGTGAATGTACCATTAATACACCAACCCACTTGAAAAGTGTGGGCGTATATTAACTTGAGTGTGAGAAACTGAAATTATATGAGGTTATGGTGATGTGTGTCTGCATGACAAGTGAGTGTGGGCCAGAAGATTTACCACGTGAAACTGCTGGTGCTCAGGCCAAGGTGTTTGCACACACCTTGTGCATGGGATGGCTGCTGGCCCCACAGTGCATTAGGTGCACTCCCAGGATGCATTTTTTGGCTTACTGCTTGCAGTCCATGCACTGAGGTTGCTCCAGCTCTGTTTTAAGTGCACTCCTGATGCACACTAAAATGTTGATGTAGACATCCCTTGAACATTCCCGTTTCAAATTTGCCTTTTTCCCATCGTAACGTGTTATAATGGACTAAATTGTGGTAATAAGCTTCTAATATGATAACTTAAACTGCTGATCTGTTATTTCCTTTACTCGAACATAGAAAAGAGGGAAGCAGCAATAAGATAACACAGAGGTTAAAAAGCCTGGGCTCTAAGGTAGCATGGCACGGGACTCAGCTGCCTGTGGGATGTAGTACAACTTGCACAAGGAATATCCACATCGGGGCTGTGGTGCTGCCTACACTTAGTAATAAATTATCGCCGACACTCTAAACACTACGCAGTGTATCGGCGATTCATCTTTCAATCGCCTGTTCCCACGCTGTCCGTTTTATCTCGATTGTTAATTTAATCCTGACAGTAAATTGCTTCGCTTCTCCTCAATCTCCCCGTCCCGCCAGCCGAGCGCGGGGGCCGTTGGCCGGGAGTGCGGGGGGACGGGGCGGCTGGGCACGGGCTGGTGATGGATGGACAGCGGGAACCTCCCCACACAGCCCCGGCCCCGCCGCTCCGCAGCCCCCGGGAGTGACCGGGGAGCGGCGGCCGCGGGGGGGCGGGAAGAGGAGGAGGAGGAGGCGGCGAATCCTCGTTCAGCTGGCCGGGTGTGCGAGCACTAGTGGGAGCTGGAGAGGGCGAGAGGAGGGGAGAAAGCCCCAAAGCACCCCGAACCCGAGCAGAGCGGCTCGGAGCCGGGCGGGAAGGGGTTGTGCGCGGGAGGCAGGCGGGCTGCGAGCGCGGTGGGAGCGGCAGCAACCCCAGCAGAGGAGGCAGCAGCCCCGGGAGAGGAGGCAGCAGCCCCGCGGAGCCTTGGCAGGCGGTGAGGACGGTGAGGAGCCGGAGCCGGGCGGGGAGCGGGGGCTGCGGCGCGGAGATGCTGTGTCGGGGCGAGTGGGCACCTGCGTGGCCCGGGGTGCGGGGGGGTCCCGTGGGTGCCGGGCCTGCGAGCCCGGGGGCTCCAAGTGCTGCGGGGGCAGCGCCCCGAAAGCGCCCGGCGCCTTCCAGCCCCGGCGGGTGCTCGGGGAGCCGCGACCGCACGGCCCCCGCCCGGCCCGTCCCGTGCGAGGCTCGGAGCGCTCGCCTCGGGCTCCCCCGAGCTTGCCCCGGGGCCAGCAGCTGCGGTGAAGCGTGTGAGTGGCCGCAGCCGGGAGCCTGCTGGGATCGGGCTGCCGGACCTGCTGTGCTCGGGCACACGCTGCGCCTGGCTTGGTACGGTCTCGTTACGGGCACGTCAGAAACTGGCGGTCTGCGGCGCTCCCGAAATGAACTTTTAAATCCAAAAGCCGATTTGTCAAGGTACATCTTGTTTTGTGACTGAGGACGGCGGAGGCCCCTGTGAGTCTTTGGGAAGCGGGAATCTCTCAGCAGTGCGGTATTGCTAACTCACAGACTTTGTCGCTTGTAAGGGACTGAGATGAACTCTGATTTACCGGCCAGGTAGTACTCGGTGATGTTGTTCAGAAGCATAGCGTTAGACCACTCGATTTAAGAACCTGCTGAATGTAAATTGCAGCAAGTGTCACTATTTAGGAGTCTCTTGTAGATAAAACCAGAGGTCTGACGGTGCAAAAAGCAGTGCCTGAGGGGGAGTAAAAACAAGGTTCACGTGTAAGGATAATTCTCCAGAAGGCTCTCTCAGCATGCAATGATTTGGAGCTTGGATGCTTTCTAAGGGAGAGCTGGTGTCTTTATGGTACTCACTGATTTTTCCTTTCCATAAACTGAGTGCTCCTTGACCTTGTGTAAACTTTTAGCAACGTGCTGTGGCAAGGAGTTTCATAGCTTTAACTTCACACTCTGTCAAGCTGCACAGCATTTAATTCTGAAACTTTCTTTGATAGTACCTATGTCTTAACTTAGTTAAGAGTTAAGAGTTAGTGCAGAATTGGTCTCTGTTCCTCTCTGTCCCATTCATGCTTTTAAAACTTCCAGCATGTTCTCTGTTCTCCTTTTCAGGCCAAAATGCTCTCTTTTACTTTGCTTAAAGTTTACCTTAAGAGGAGGGCAAAGAGCAGAGACGTAGTTATTTTCTGAGAATGGATCATTTTGAATGACAGGCAAGGTAAAGTTAGGATTTAAAAGCTACAGTCTCCGGGAATAACTCAGGGGCAGTGTATATTAGTGTGACAGAATGGCTACCATGTGATTGCCTACAGGGGACAAAATCTCCTCTGTCTGATGTCTAGCATGGCTTACAGCACCAAGTATTCCTCCTTTCTTTTACTGGCAGAGGCTGCATGTGCAGGGAGTGGGTTTCTTTTAGATGTTTTTGAAAGCAAGCAAAAACCCAACCAATATTTTGCTATTAGAGTGATATGATGGATTTATAATGTGTTTGTAAGAAGATTCTCTGGTTCTTACGTTGAAATTTTGCATTGTTAGGAAACAGTTTTGCAGTTATTTCAAAATAAGGAATCCATCACAATAAATGCAACCTAAGGACCTTGACTCTCTTCCCACAACCTACTGCCCTGCTTGGCTTCAGCTGAGCTGCCCTTGATTGACACTTGTGCAATCAGGGAAAAAAAGCCCTTAAGGCTTTTGGGATAGTTGTATCTGTACATATCTGTGTGTGTAATCCTGACTTATAGCAGTCCTTCCTGTGGGTCAGTATACTGAATGCTCTGGCTTCAAGTTGGTGCTTAAATGCATGCTTAATTTTAAGGCTATGAGGAGGCCCATTTTAATTGGTGCACTTGTGTAATTAAAGTGATGCATGTGCTGGGGCCTTCGCTGCAGCGAGACTGGAGCATTCATCTCCTGGCAGAATCGAGCCCTCAGGTTTTGAAATTCCCTTTAAAAGAGCTTTGATTGGTGATGATGTAAACTGACAGATTCACAAAGGCTGTTCCCAGCGTCTAGTCTTTCTTGCCTGTTTCTGTCATTCTTCCCTGTGCATTGTTTCCTACAAAACTAGAGCTTCAATAAGTAAGACACAATATCCATTGCCAGGTGTAAGGAAGCAATGAGAAGAAGTCTGATGCTCAGGTGGGAAATGATGTGCTACTACTCCCAAGAAATAAGATTAACTTTTTTTTTTAGGAGAAGGTTTATGAGCTGCTCTGTGTCTTCACTGCTGATTGCTTGATGCTGACTAAAAGGCACTTGTCCAGACTGTAAATCCTGTGGGGAAGGGGCTGCTTTGCTTTGTCTTACAAATGTGACACTTGCTACAGTGTTCTGGGGAGAGTGAAGGGCTGCCTCTGGGTCCACCCTGTGCTGCTGCTGACAAGAGCCATTGTAAGTAGTTCACAGCCTTCACACAGAAAATGGACCAAGCCAGAAAAGTCTCTAAAAACTTGTAACAGGTATTTTCTGTCAACCTTAGGGTAATTGCAAGGAAGGGATAGCATATAAACCAACAAGGTTGTCTTGGTTCTCATTACTCTAACTTAAGAAGTTGGTGAGGATTTATAGATATATTAGTATTTGACTCATAAGTGCCAAAATGTGCTGATCTTTGTGCTGCAAATATTGCAAACACAGAACAGAAACAAATTAGTAAGATCTATTGGTGGCACCCCATATAACAAACTATAAAATATGTCTTAGACTTGTTACCATTCAGATTTTTGTTCCTTTTCAGAAGATGAGGTATTTTTAAAGTGTCTCAAACAATCTGAGAATCTTGCTGCTGATAGGCAAAATTTGGAGGAAACTGATTTGAAAACACTGCAGTTTGGTCTAAAGTTCTCATGTGTCAAGCTGTTTTTTTTCACTGGTGCACATTTCTGATTGGGCTTGGTTCTTGTGAGCTCTTTCCTCTTGCTTTTTTGTATTTGGTTGAGGTAGCAAACATGTAACAAGGGTTATAGGATAAGTTTTGAAAAAGTCTTGAAATTGTAGCATTCTGATGATATCTATGAATTGTATTGTGCTATATATCAACAACCTTGTTCTTTTGAGTGCCTTAAAGGAGAAAAGATTATCCATTACAGCATCTGTAAGTGCTGGGCTCCTTTGTAATAAGGAAATGATTCTGAGGTAACTAAAATACCTTAAAATGTAGTGTTTGATTATATTATACCACTTTTTTCATGCATCACATTACTGCGGTTACTTTTCTCTGCTTAAAATGTCAACACCTCATCAAACTGTAAAAAAAAAAAAATTCCTATGTGATCAATTATTCTTTATGATCAGCCCGTGCCAGAGTGTGCAGGCACATCCAGGTGTGAGTGCTCACACAGTGTGCACAGAGAGGAGTTCTGTGGCTCTGCTGATACAGGGAGTATGTTTTAGCTGCTGTCATGCACAGACCGTGTTGCAGGATGAGCAGCAAAACCCAAAGGAACCTGCTTCCTTTGGTGCTGTGTCTCAAGGCTGGGGTCCCCAGTTTGTCACTACTCTGGCCTTTCTCTCACAGGATCACTGATGGGGGCTGCGTGCTCAGCCCAGCTGCCTGCTTTTCTGCTGCTTGTCACAGTGAATATCTCTTAGGCCCCCAAGCCTGTGTCAGAGTTGGTTATAATTGGCCAATAGACTCAAAACTTATTAGAGAGGGTCTGGCAGACGTGTTTATCCACAGATAAGCAAGTCTAAACATTGCCTTGGGAAAGTAGGCTGAAGGAGTTATTTTCTGTTGGAGTCGGGATGCGGAGCAAGGCCTCGTCTGGTGGTACAGCGGCCAGCAGGGAGGGCATTTGCATGGAAGTCACGGTCACAATTCCCAGCCTTACATAATTGGTATTTTGGAGTCATCTGTGGCAGCTTGCAGGGCTGCAGATATAGGTCCACAGGGCTTTCAGAGTTTGAGGAAGTAGGCACAAAATACTGAATGTAATGAAGACACTGAAGCAGCAGTGTGAGCATGGGGAGAGCACCAGGGAGTGTAGGTTCACCCTTCATGTGTTCCACAGAGCTTTTCAAATAGTGAATGAATTGTAGTGTGCAGGGACCTGAATGACTCAGGCCTCAGGAAGTTTCTTCCCCTGAAACTGACTGTGTTACACATTAATTCAGTGCTGGAGTCAAAATGCATTGCTACAAACCTCTACACTGCGATGCCATTAAGGAAAAGATTGGAGTTTCACAGACCAGGATGAATAAAGGCACACAATTAAAAATGTTCATTCTTTAAAGCTACCACTTATTTCTTTAACACAAAAATAACTGTTGCTGTTTTGCTGACACAAAAAGAAATATTCTTTGGTGTTCAGAAAAATTTCACATCTAAAGCCTAAAATACAAAATGGATTATATATAAGACATATTTGTAAAGTAGCCACTTAAAAGTTTTTAAAAGGTTAAGTTATTCAAGACCTATTCCCTGAAGCTACAAATGTATTTGTTCATGCATAACTTCACTAAGGAATACTTACGTGAATAAAATGACGCACTTACAGGTTTGTAAAATGAAGATTGTAATTAGCTCTAGGTTAATTCCCCTACTTCCTAATTAAAAACACACAGGTCAATTAAGGATCAAACGAGACATTACCTTTGTGATTATCTTCCTTGGCAGAAATAGCAGTTCTGATAACTATTTCAATTTCACTATAATCTGACCCTTTGTCCAATTTGCTTTCCTTTATCCTGGCCAAGGGAGAAGAGTTCTATTTGAAACAGACCATGAAAAGGTGAAATGCTGAGGCACATAGTTTGGGCACATATGTCTTTCAGGGGAAAAACTGGTGGGTGAAAGAGAATGTTTATTTGCCTTGGATTGCTAATGTGTACATGAGCTGGATTTGGCTAGTTTGTTTGTTTGTCTCTCTTAACTACACAAATACAGCTTTATTTTTAACTAGATAGTTAAATACAGTTTTCTTCATGTGTCTGGCAATTTTTCTGTTCCCAGATAATGGAATGACATGCAGAGGTGTGCATTTAGAGTATAGGTCAGAGGGTGTACCCATAGGTACATGCTTAATCTTTGCTGGTCAGATTTGCTGCAGAGCCTGTTGAATGCAGGCTCTGTTTGTATGTGAGAAGATTTGGACAAGCCAAAAAAATACTTGTTTCTGTGCCAGATGTATTGCAAAGTCAGGACAGTGTAATGGAGATAAGGTTAATTAGCTATTTGCATTTGCTACTGAAGTTGGATGAGTAGGGTTTTTTCCCTAAGAGGGAATTTCTCTTCAGGCATAACTATCTGGTAGTTTGTTAAAATGAGTAGAGCAAGACTTTTATAGCCTGCAGAAATACAATTAAGTGTGTGCAAGCATCATAGGCTTCTTTTATTCATAGGCAAGACTTGTAGGGTCTTGTCCTACCAGAGAATCGAAGTGGAGAAACTCTTCAAGCTGAGGAGGGTCACGCTGCTTCAAGGATGTGCCACAGGATGAATCCATGTCATCTCTGTATCTCTGCTTCTGTCCAATGGGCTGCAGTCACAGGTACCCCTTCTAAAGTGTTTTGAGACCCTGGGTCGAGAATGAGGTCCAGTCCAAGCTGCTGCTGTTGATGGACAGGAGAAAACTAGAGTTACTCAGGGGATTGTTTTGCCTTTCATAGTTAAAAATATTAATGCAGATTGACTTTTTCCTTTGTTCACAGGCATTGCTTGGTAGGCATTCAGGGCTACTGTGTTCAGCACCTTGCTGCTATTACGAACATGAAACTTTCAATCTGTGTTGTGCTTAGGGTTTAAAATACTGGTGTAATTTCTGTCTGGAAGATGGTAAAAAGTGCTTTGTCTTAAGGGTGTCTTTGATTTCTACATTCAAACTACAGTCTGTCTAGTTTGATGGTTTTCACAGGATACCCATCACTGTCACATGAAGTGAGCTTCTTACAATAGGAAATATTCATAGAATTATAAAACTGTAGAATCATTAAGGTTGGAAAAGACTATCAAGACCATCAAATCCAATGGTCAGCGTACCATCACTACCATGTTCACCACTAAACCATGTCCTCAGGTGCCATATCACGTTTTTTAAACACTTCCAGGGATGGTGGCTTTACCACTTCCCTGGGTAGTCTGTAGACTACCCTTTCTATGAAAAAAAAAAAATCTCATATCTAATCTAAACCATCCTTGAGGCAACTTGAGACCATTTGTTCTCATCCTGTCACTTGTTACCTGGGAGAACAGATTGACCTCTACCTGGCTACAGCCTCCTTTCAGGCACTTGTAGAGAATGAAAAGGTCCCCCCTGAACCTCCTTTTCTCCAGGCTGAACAACCCCAGCTCCCTCAGGTGGTCCCCATCAGAGTTGTGTCCCAGAACCTTCCCCAGCTACACTGTCCTTCTCTAGACACGCTCCAACACCTCAATGTCCTTCTTTTTATGAGGGGCCCAGAACTGAACACAACACTTGAAGTGCAGCCTCACCAGTGCTGAGTACAGGGCGTCAGTCACTGCTCTGATCCTGCTGGCCACACTATTCCTGATACAGGCCAGGATGCCATTGGCCTCCTTGGCCACCTGGGCACATGCTGGGGAGTGTTCAGCCACTGCTGACCAACACCCCTGGGTCCTTTTCTGCCAGGCAGCTTCCCAGCCACTCTGCCCCAGCCTGTAGCAGTTCCTGGGGCGGTTGTAACCCAAGGGCAGGACTTGGTACTTGACTTTGTTGAATCTCATACAATTGGCCTCAGCCCATTATTCCAGCCCATCCAGATCCCTCTGCAGAGCCTTCTTACCTTCCAGTAGATCAACACTCCCACCAAACTTGGTGCTGTGCACAAACTTGCTTAGAGTACACTTGATCCCTTCCCCTGGCCATCACCAGTCATTGGCCTCCAGCTGGATTTAGCTGCCTGCACCACCATTTCAGTGTTCTCCTGGAGACAGTTCGTGATGTGGATGTGTGCATTCCTCACTGGGTAGAAAACTGATTAGACAACTGAGCCTTTTCACTTATCCCAACAGGTTTACTTAGTCTTTATTTCCACAGGTATTAATCTCCTTTTTCGAGTTTGTCTTGCTGCAGACATAATCACTTTATTAGCGTGAAAAAGCAGCACCAGCGTTTTCCTCCAGAATTCTGGTATGAATTGGAAGTGGATGGTAAACCTTGGGAGTCTGTCTCGGGGTTAACTATTCACATAGGGCATTGTGAGTTCTGCTTGCCAGCAGCACATGAGCAGCAATGTCATTGCAGAGAGACGCGTTTGTATTTTATGGGAGGGACCGGTTTGTGCTTTTCCTGACAGCTGTCAGAGCAGCAGGTAGGTCCACATTTGTGCCTTTGAAGAGGAGGAGGAGGAGCACATTTTAAACCTGAAGCTAATTAACTTTTCTCTGATAACCACGTATCACAGCAGTTTAGGCTTCTCTGTACTCCTTGTCTTCCACAACTAAGTCAGAGCCATGTAAAACATGCCCCAAAATAATTGTTTACAATGGGGATTATGCAGTATTGTTGGGCTGTTCAATGCAGTAGGGATGCTGCTGGTTGAGGACATGCAGAAATCAATATTTCACTCCAATTAAACATGAAACAAAATGAGGATAACCTTTGTAACTTTTAAACTCAGAAATCCATTGACAGGGAGTAATCAAACTTCTCTATAACCGAATTATGGAATTCCTTGGGACTGCTTCATTTTGAAAGAAATTTTCTCTTCTGACAAGAACCAACGTGATCTGAATGACACACATGCTTGTGTTTTGAATGTGTGGAATTTCCTTATGACTTGCTGTTTTTAAGGTTCTGCAGAAAAATCTTTGTTTGAAAATTAGTCCTTTTGTTGAAGACAAGCTAACACAACCCCAAAACCAAAGCAACACAAAGAATAGTTTCTATTTCTCTGGCTTGTAAACTTTATTCTTATTTTTTAGGCTTGAATCGTGAGCTGTTTGATTTTGTGAGTACAAAATGCCATCGTTTTTACTTAACTTGGTGCTTAATTTGTGCATAAATGTTTTTCTAAATTTCTGCAAAAGAGTAGATTTCTGCACAGTTTGTGCATAACTCAGTTTTTCTGAATCACCTTACCAATTCAGACAACGTGACTTGGAACAGTGTGAACAAATGAGAGCCTGTCAAAAGGGTTTGATCTATTTTTATACTGTCCTTCTGCTCTCAAATGCTGCACATATATTTGAAATTATTAGTCCCAATGTAGTTTCTTTCCTTAGCAGCTTTTCAGCTGTTTTGATGAACCATCCTTGGCATTTCTTTTCCCTTACTGCAAATTTCATAAAAACTAAATCCATGTGACTCTGCTTGGGTAGAAGGACATATTCTCACAGGTTTAATCATTGATGTTAAATCTTTATAGAAGTTGGTGGGGGCTTTGCATACAGGCAGGAGTTGTCTCACATATATTTAAATGCCTTTTGAAATGTTTGGTTGGGATTTTTTTGCTAGTCATACTTAAATTCTGGACTTGGCTTGAGGACAAAAGTAAACTGTAAATAGTCTGATGGGCCAAAAGCAGTGCTGTGAAGGATAAACTAACGATCTGAAAGCTGAGCTAAGCTTTTAGAAGTGTTTTGCCATAAAATTAAGGACCTAAACGTGCAGTTGCTTTGGGAATAGTTGGAGCATTTGAGGAGCTGCTGTGCCTAGCTCACCTTTTTGTTCGTCTTACTGAAAGATAGGGTCCTCAGCACTCTCAGCAGGTGGCGGGAATGTGCCTGGTCTGCATTACTGCAAAGGCTATTGCTAAGTTTTGTTTCTTTCCTCAGCTGTGAGGTGAGATAACCTCCCTCCCTGTCCTCAAGCAACGTGAGGCAATCCTCCTGTGAAGTGCGGATTAACCTAGTTGGCTTGCACAGCAATGAAAAATTGAAGATGCTGTCTGCCTCGGAAATTAATTCCTTTTCTCTGTGACTCCAGAAAAAGCTATACATGCAGATGGTGCCTAAGAGATGTCAAAGGCTAGAGATGGAGAGGTTTTGATTTCTTTTTCTTTTGTATGTGCAACTAATAGCCTAAAGAATACTTTTTTTTTAAAAAAAAATTTGAAAATAGCAGAAGGCAGTACCCACACGGTAGAACAGAGACTATCCACACACAGTAATACCTACAGGGGTCCTGCAAAGTTCCCTTTTGGTTTTGTTCTTGTGAATAGGCTGGTAGCAGTGGTATGACATGTAGAGCTCAACAGGTGGTGTGTTACTGGTGCTAGGTGCTGAGATCCCCAGTGGACTGAGCGTTACAGTAAACTCCAGTACCCTGAAACAAATCCTTAAAGTTGTCTGAAGATAGAGCCAAAGGTGAATGCTGCCAGTCTAACCCCAGGGGGAGAAAGCTCAGAAAAGGTCAGGACTCCCACTGCTTCTGCTGCTCACATTGGCCAAGGGCAGAAGGGACAGGCCACTTCAGGCAGCAGCTGTCTGTATGCTGTACCAATGGTCAGGGATTATAGTGAGCATTGGAAATGATTATAATAAAATCCTTGGAGGACGTGCACAGCAGTTCCTGTGTTCATTCTTGGTGACATCAACTCTGCTGTTGAGTTTTTGCTTTCTAACAGATGTCAATCCAGTTACCTGTTCTCTGCAGGTGTAAGAATGGACTAAACTGTGGCTTTTCACTTTGTAGGGACTGGAAATTTTCACAGAAGAGTTGCTAGCAACTTCAAACTTTATCTTAAACTGCGTGCAGTCTGTAAGCTGTGTCATCAGATAAGGTTTTTTTTTGGGGAGTGAATAATAGATACATGTCAGGAGTAGAGAAAGATTTTGCACAGAACAACTTTTTCTGAATCTCATCATCCCTTCCATATTTTCCTAAGGTGTCTAAGGTGAAGCACCAGTCCAATACAGTAATTTCTTTGTGATGTAAAACTCTTAGAGAAAATGCATTTTCAAGTGAGATTTAAAAAAAATATTTACGTGTCTAGTTGGAATATTCTACTGTGATTTGTTACATTAGAACTCCAGGAAAGAAATTATTTAAATTGAAAGAAATAATAAAAACCAAATATATCTTGCAAAATATATTTAAAAATTATTCCATTTATGTATGATGAGACTATATTGTTACAAGTGCTGCAAATGATAACTCTTTAATTGAGGTAAAAAAATGAGCTGCCTATTTAATGAATGAAATAATTAATTGATGGAAGCTGTTACACTGTTTCTGTAACAAATGGAAATGTTATTTCCATTTAACTGACTTTACCTCCCCTTCTTTCTGTGCCATTTCAGTTCTCTTCCAGTCTCTGATCTCTTTCATCCATCCTCTCAGTTCCCTCTCTCTTGATGATGTTCTTTCCTAAATAAAAGCAGCTTATTTCTGTTCTTGTTGTCAAATAAGCCAGTCTCAAATTTTTCAGCTGCATTTATTTTTTAGAAGACGCTCCTTTGTGTACTTTGAAGACTTTTGTTGAGTAACAGCTTAGCAGTATTCATGGCACTTAATGATAATTTCCCATCTGATGATAAATGCCTGTTTATAGGAGCTCTCTTCCACATTCATTAATCAAGAAAGGTTATCAACACAGTGATAAATATAACTTTGATTTTTGCTTGAATGTACCATATACAAATAATAACAATACTGTTCATCAGTGAATTCATGACAGATGTGCTTTAGAGTGCATAAAATACTAGGAGTGTATGTCAAACAATAGAATGTTCTTCTTCTAGACAATCCTGCTGAAATTGTCTTGCACACTCTTGTTTTTGCAGTGTTGTGGCTTGCCTCCTTCTGTCTTTGCTGGTCCTGACTGAATTATGTTATCATTGTTCCTAATTCCTGCTATGCAGGGCTCACTCAAAACCAGTCCTTGCATAGGAGAAGTTAGCCAGAACCTCTTTTCTGTCTTTCAGCATGGTAGAACTCACAATGGCATTCACTTATGCCTATGGTTTGAGGCCAAAGAAATGATATATAAAAATAATATGTTCTGCATCTTTCTGAGGACTGCAGAGAAGCCTCATTTCGTTGTAGCAGTCTTCTGGTAGATGGAAATGGATATAATCCCCCATGGCACTGATAACAGCCATGTAGGCTGTATCTCAGTCAGTTTCCTTTTCTAATCAAGATTTTGAGGCACCTGCACTTCCTTTGGAGCTGCTTTTGAAAGTAATGCTTGGGCTGGATCCCCAGTTGCATCTGTGAATGCTTTTTAGAGAGTTTGTCCAAATAAATGCAAATTCTGTGGCTACTGCATTTTTCTGATCAGCTGGCATTTGCAAAGCCTGTGAACTGCACCCGTGTAAACTTTCTTCATTCTTTGAGCCATAACATTTCGTAAGTAGTGTTACCATAGTAGATATAAACCATTCTGGAGGTGGTTTCCATGGGTGTTATTCTCTGCCTCTGCTTTAAAGCTGCACTGTTTGTTTTTCATAGAGGTCCATCTGATGCTGTAGTTGAAACAGGACCTGACAATAGTGAGAATACAAATCATGTTGAGCTCTTTGCTTTGAGTGTTTCACAAATTCCTGTCTGCCTTGAGTATTGTGATTTTATTTTATTTTTGTTTTTTTTTAATTTTTCCAAGCCCTTGCTTTTTCTTCATGTCTAAAAGGATTTAAAATTTCTTCTAAACATCTGGTCATTACATTTCCTTGAGGAAGGTTTGCTCTCAAAATAGCATTTCTTGAAGCCATTGTGTACTTTTTGTAGGTGGTCATCAACATATGCTGGGGCCAGCTGACTGACAGACTAACGAAATTGATATGTTTATTATTTATTGAATGTATAATTTTTTTTCCCTCAGTTTTGTTTTGTTTTTGTTTTTTTTTTTTTTTCAAATGAAGATTGGTCTTTCTTGGTCCTTGTTCAGCCTAGGTAACTTCAGACCTTACTTTTTGCCTTACTTACCAGATGTGTCTGTAAATGTAGGAATGTCTCTTGTCGCGTCAGAATTTCATTTTGATTTTGGGATTTCTTACACAAAACCTATGGGGTGCTGCCTTCTTACCATCCCTCAGAGAAGGTGGACCTGGAGGCAACAAACATTGGGAGAAACAGATAAATTGAGGCTTTTCACACTGAATATTTAACAGAACTCCCAGTTTGATTGACCTTCGGCAAAACTTGTTTATTCAGCTTTAAGATGTAGCCCTTAAATCCAACCCTGCAGCAATCACAAGGTTGCCCTTGTGCTCAGGAGCAGGCAGAAGGGGTACTTGGTGAGATGGAGTTGCAGATGTTACGCTCATGAGTTATAAGGAAAGAATTGCAATAGATGATAGGAAAGGTCTGAAAAAAAAGCAACAGCTGATTTTGTTCAGTTCAAAATGACCCTGCCAAAAGAGGCAAATGATATCACAAGCTGGAAGGTCATTGTTTCTTTATAGACTTTTAAAATATGTTTTTATCCAAAAAATACAGTGGGAAACTTGAATGATGATGAAACAAGCATCCTTAGCTATTCAGAAATCTTCAAAACTGCTGACAGGAAGGAGGTCTAACTTTATCTTAATGGATATGATCAAATACCTCACTGTTACAGTCAGGCATGTGCAATGGTGCATTTTCCAGTCTTCTATTCTGCTTGACCAAAAAGTCTGGAAATAAAAAATTTACAAAAGCTGACTTGGTTATTTTACTGACCGTGAGAGTGTGAAGTGTCCTTTGCCTTGTTATTTTTATTTAATCAGCTTTTCCCTATAATAGTTCTTGTATCATCAGCTATGAATTGCAATAGAATCAACAGTGTAAGAAAAATCAGTATTTTTTTTTAACACATGCAAATTGTTGTAACTGTGGGTAATTTCCCATTTTAAAATGAAACAAAATTTAGAGTCTGAATAATTCTAGACACCCTTCCTGTTTATGACTCAGAAATTCTTGGAGTGCATCCTCTTGCCTTCTAACACTTTCCCACAGGTGGATAGGAGATTCTGGATAAAAAAGTTATTATCTTATTATTCCACAGATGCACAATTTTGTCTTCATAAAATTAGCTTCCTCCTCTGCTTTTTCCTCTTACATCCTGGGATATGTGAAGCTCTCCCTCACCCATCTTTGTCTGCCCTCATTGAGAATATGAGGAGGAAATGTGGGGACAAGCTTGTGTTTTTAAAGAATATCCATTGACTTCAGACCCTTTTTCCATTCCCTGTAGCAGTTACTGGTTTTGCATGCAGAAATGATTTTTATGAGGTGCTTTGATTACCTAAGGCCGATGTTTTGAAACATTAATGGCATCTTTTATTCAATCTGGTGCATAGTCAACTATTGATCTCCCCATATCGATCCAATTCTTCAGCCCTTAGGGTTCTTTTTGTTCCTAATCTCCAAATTTTTGTGCTCCTGTAGTGTCAGGTGCTAGGTTAGTGCTGCTCAGTGATTGTCAGACTTTTTGACTGTATTCCAGTATTTAACGGTGTAGGCTCTGTACAGGTAGAGTTCCCATAGGAACATATTTTTGTCCTCTCCACAGGAATCAGCTTGGCTGTACTGAAGTCTACTGATTTTTAGCTGCAAAACCCTACCAGTTTGTAGATTACAGTTAATTAAAGTACAATTTCCACTCATCAGTTACAAAATAATTTTCATTCTCCCTGGTTATACTGCAGTTCCGAAATTCAGCTGTGAAAATGACATTTATTTTAGGTCATGATGCTATTAATTTTTGTGCATGTTTTTAAGTACAATATTGACTGAATTCCTCTCTTTTCTGCACAATGAGATGGTTCAGGATGAGTAAACTGGGACAATTCCATTAGCAATTTTTATTTCATTTTGATAAGCTGCTTTTCCATTGCATTCACCAAACACTTACCTGGAATGCAGTAATCTATTCAAGTATGTTTTGTTTTTTTGTTGTGTTTTTTGTGTGTTGTATCCCACTCCCTCTGTGTTTCCATGTTGCAGTTGAGGCTGGTCACTTTCAGTTAATGCTACCACATGCAGTAAAAGGCTCATCTGCTGTCTCATATCTCTGCACTTTTCCCATGGGCAAAATGTTTTTGCAAGGAGCAGATTCAGGTGTGTGTGTGTCATTTAATGCCTGCTGAATACATTGAGTTTGACACAGGTGACATGATTTTACTCCATTTCACAGAGCAGAAGGTGCATTTAATTTAGCTGTACCCATGCCACTGATGGTTTCTGGAGTGCAAGAAGTATTTTGGCCCCTTCCTGTGGCTCAGGGCGGGTGTAGACAGGGATGCTCTCTCAGCCTGGGTGATGGTGAGTGCCCAGGCTGCTCCTGGGTACTGGCCAAGCCAGCAGCACTCCTTATGCACTGAGGAATTCCCTGGAAAGCTCTGCAGCAGGAGACAAAGGATACAACCTTTCCTTACAGCTGTATAGCAAGTGTAGCCCATATAGGCAAAGCAGTTTTGTTGTGTAATTTCAGACATGTTGCCTTGCAGGGTTACTTTCTACTTAGTAACACCCTTTTTGTACAGTTCTCTTGCCTCATGGATTTTAACCCTTCAAAAAAGATGGTTCCGCTAAGGGACCAGCTGTTGTACGAGGGTTATTGTGGATCTGAAAGTGTATCTCAGACAACTTGAGCATAGTCACGGTTAATTGTATTCAAATGCTGGCTTTGCTCCCTTTCAGTGGACTCCAGCTGTTCCAGTGGATGCTGTTTTTTATCATTATGCTGGACTACAGAGTATAAGTGTTGAGACTGCAGATGCTTTTATCTTGTATAAGTTTTCAAAGACTTTCGCTGCTGGCAGTTTACATTGCTCAACCTATTCTCTTTTATGCTTCCTATATGCAATATCCATGGCAGCCACTAGCCAGAGAATCATATGTAGCAGCTGGTTACACTCTGTATTTCCTTCAAGATCTTGTGTGAAACTTCAAAGTTTACATCAGCTTACAGGAAAAATAACGCCTGAGTATCAAAGGGAGAAATGAGCAGAGTACTCAATAAATGTTGGTGCTGGTCTGAGTGCTTCCATGTTGCCTTGAACACTGCTCAGTTATTTCTTTAGAACATGCCCTGATATTTACATTACCTTTCTCTAATTTTATTATTTTTCAGAGTTCATTTATGAACTGCCTTTAATCTACTGAAGGAAACTAAGATATTTTTTATGATGTCATCAGGTTCTCATTAGTTAAACTTGCTTGTTTTTTAATAGGACCATAATTTCATTTGGCAAGCCAAAACTTTTATCTTACCACCCCTTTACCTTTCTCTCTGTTTGCAAAGCCCAGGAAAGTCTTTGTCTGAACATCGTGTTTCGAAGCAAAACAAGAAACCCGTAGACAAAATAATTCAACTCCCACTTGCAAAGCTGATAGGAGTAGCTGAGCACTATGTGTGCAACATGCCTGGGGAGCCCTTGGCTCACTCAGCATTGCAAGCCCCCCACAAGACCAGAGCAGCCAGGTGAAAGCAGCCATGGGCTCAGCACCATGGGGGATTCACGGCTTCACTCCTGGGTGGTTTGAGAACACTGCTGAAGAATATTTGGATAAAGTAAAAATGACATCTTCTGGTTTCAGGGCTACAGAGGAGAGCAACTTTGGAAATAATTACAATGATTTATGAGCTCTTAGTTTATGTGGTTCACCCATGAATTTGGGAATTAGCACTCGTCTGAGGTCTAAAGAAATTAAGTGAGTTGTAATTCACTTGAAGACAGGTTGCTAAGTATAATAGTTTAGCTAGGAGCTAAGACTCTCACACCTTAACTGCCAGTGAAGTCCTTTTTTATTCTCTTTCTTACCAGGTTTTCTAATAGCCCATTCTGACAGGGAAAACTCTGTCTCGGTCTGTCCCTTTGAATTTCTTCTTTCTGTGTCATGCACTGGTTATGAACCCCAGTTAACTCATTCTCTAGCACTTGTCCCTAGTCAGTGGTCAGAAATGGACCCTCCTGAAGAGGAAGAACAAAAGTTCTGTTTGTCCTAGCCTAACATTAAGGTGTTTTAAGACAGAGCAATGAATACTTGTAAGCCCAGGGTCCTTTTCTTTGAATTATCAAAGTAGGCATAGTTAGGAACATTACTAGGGTATAATTTGCACCTTTTTAGAAGGAAATATGTATTTGATCTAACAGTGACACTCCTCTTTATTTCGTTGTTGTTGTTGTTATTATTATTACTATTGAATGGTTTGAGGTGCAGAAGTTAAAATATGCCTTTTTCAAGGTTTATGGACCCCAACATCAAAATAAGCTTTTGAAATTAATTTCTTTTCTCTTCCTACTTAGAAGCTGCTCCAGCAGAAGCTACCTAGGGGAGGGAGCTCCCTGTGCTCTGGGCTGCTGAGCCTTTCCTGGCAGCAGATCAGTGAGACTTCCTCAGTGACTTTCCAGTTCTCTGCCTTTTCATCTCTTTACACAATTCTTTTTCTAGTTTCTTCTTCCAAAGGCTGAATGCCTGCTTTCTGTTTCTCCTGTATGGAGGGTGTTTTCTGATGTTTTCTGTGGAGTTATGAGGACATTTGTTTTCAATTCCAGCCTGGACATCATCACGACTGCTTCATTCACAGGGCTTGACACTGCCATTAGCAGAAATGTTGCATTTTCCTCTCTGCTGTTTGGGCCTTCCTGCCTCTGCTGTGACATGCTGGTGGACAGCAATTCAATGCCCTCTTGGGTGTCATGTGTTTTTACTTGTACTTTGCTTCCTGGAAGATGTATCTGCAGCAAGGCACTAAGCGGGAAGGTTTGTCGTGACACTGAGCTGTGGGCAAACTCCAGCTGGCAGCTCAGCCCCACCCAGCCACTCACTCACCAGAGTGGGAGAGAATGGAAGGGTAAAAGGGAGAAAAAATGGGTTGAGATAAAGGCAGTTTACCAGATAAAGGAAAAGCTGCACTGCTAAGCAAAGAATTTGTGCACTATGTCCTGTGGGCAGGCAGATGTTCTGCCATCTCCAGGAATTCAGGGCTTCATCACAGGTAACAGGAACAACAAATGCCATCAGTCTGAACATCCCGTTTTTCTTCTTCTTCCCTCACCTTTTACTGCTGACCATGATGCTCCATGGTATGGAGCATGCCTTGGGCCAGTTGGGGTGAACTACCCCAGCTGTGTTCCTTCCCAGCCTCTTGTGTAGCACTGGTGGGGCAGTATGAGCAGCAGAAAGACCTCAACACCAGCAAGCTCTGCTCTGCAACAGGGAAATCATCTCTGCTATCAATGCTGTTTTCACCACAAATCCAACTCACAGCATCACATGAGGAACTACTAACTCTGCCACAGCCAAAACCAGTATATGTTTTTTCATCAGTAGGGTGGGAATATGAATTGGGTAAGTGGTGGGCTAGTGTAGATAAGAGCAAGGCCTTGCAAAATGAAAATGTGATCTATTTTTCCAAGGCTAGTGTCCTCAGTACAGAGCCAAATTAGATTATTTCTGGTGTGATGTGCTTTCTCTTTTGCCTTCCCCCCCCCGCCCCCAGCGAGATTAATTGCTCTGTCTGTATGTGTGTGCACATTATTGAAATTCCAGTGTTAACAGCATGGGACTGGTGTTACGTGGCGCGGCAGTGACCCCTGAGCACTGGCGTGGCTGTAGTGACGTTTTCCAGCAGAATATATCCTGGTTTTACAGGGCCAGCTTTTCCCCCCTGGTCAGTCTGATTCAGTATTCTCTGATTATGATCAGGAGCATGGGTCAGGAACACCTTTCTTGAGATAAGAGGGCTCCTGTGCTTGATGCTACTGAGGAGAAATAAATGGTGAAACCTCTAAATATTTAAAAACTTCCTCCTGTTAATTTGTTATCTTGCATCTAGACAATCCATTTGTCTCAGGAGTTTCAGGATTCTGCACACCTGACTTGTCACACCATGCATTTGCTTCTCCTTGCAACTCTCAGCTGCAGGGTCCAGCTTGCAAACTTCTGAGCATCCCTAAACAGGCTGTAGGTAAAAGATAGACTGACTGCAATGGAACTGCATGATATTCTGGTATCAAATGGTATCCACAGAGTCACAGAATGGGTCAGGTTGGAAGGCACCACAGTGGGATCATCTGCTCAGGCCTCTCTGCTCATTCCAGAGCACATGGCACAGGATTGCATGCAGATGGTTCTTGGATATCTCCAGTGAGGGAGACTCCAAAACCTCACTGGGCAATCTGCTCCAGTGCTCTATCACTGATGTTTAAAAACTCCAAATCCTTCTTGGTACTCCTACCAGCCAAAGGTATTAACATGTTATGGACTACTGTGATAATGTTGAGTATTTTGGGCCATGATGGTGGTGGGGGAGGACTCTTTCCTATGTTTTGCTTTGCCAACCCTCTCTCCTATTTCACTGGAGCAGAGGAGATTCCCAGGTAGGCTTACTCCACTTGAAAAGTAAATGGGAGAGAGGCACGAGCAGAGACCTAGGCATGGGTTGGTGAAGAAAGGTGGATGGGAACAGGATAGTGGGGTTTGTAGTAGTGTGGAACTCTTAGCTTGTAATTCTGATGTTGTGCACCTTTAGTGATGAAGACTAAGATGCCTCTCACAGAGAAGTGGCAGGTGGAGAGGGACTTCAGTGGGAAACTGAGATGCAGTTTTTCTTTTCCCACAATTTAAGTGTTTGCTTTTTCCATCTTCATATGACTATACATTGTTTTTTACCATCATTTTTTATTCTGTTCTAGTACATAATTTTCAAGATTAAATAAGATTCTGGAGAAGTATCTTCCATCATATTTTCCTGTAGTGAAGTGTAGCACAGATGATCCTGTAGTGAAGTGAAAGCTGAAATGAATGGCAGTAACTGTGTCTGAACCCAGCCTTGATTCACCATACCTGCTGTTACTGGAGTAAATGCATTATTCATAATTTACATGATACTTTCCTGAGGGCAGTATACTTGAAAGCAATGTGTCTAATATAATGTGTCATTATTCCAGAGCTCTGAAAATGTCCTTTTATAATTCTCCTTAGCAGTACAGTTTATGTGATGTGGAAACTATTTTCTGACACGTGTGCCTAAGCAGTGAGCCCTTTGTTAGATCCAATTAGAATTTCTCCCTTGATAGAGTGTGAGGCTCTAAAGCAGTGTTATGCTTGGCCGTGGACAAAATTAATCCAGTCAGCTGGGACTCCCTGCATCAACCTTCTGCGATCTCATGGTATGGAAGCACTGATATGTGCTTTTCACATTCAGCAAATCCAGGACTCAGTGCAAGAGGCAATAGCCAAGCCACTTTTCTGGCGTAGCAAATGGCGTGTCAGCACATTTCAAAATTATTACATGAATATGAGCTACTGTACAATAACACTTCCCCCACAGAGTGGTGAAACTCCTCTCCTACTGGTGAAGAGGGTTTCTCATTTATCTTCTGGTTTTTTATTTTGGGGGAGTGTGATGAACATGCTATAGATGCTTTATTCATGATATTGAATAAAATCATGATATTTATTCATACTTAAATAGCATTTAAGAAAGCCTGATCTATTTTGTATTTCTTCTGCACTGGAAATGGTGTAAAAAGGCCCAAACCCCAAACATTTTGTTGATTGCCAGTTATTTTGTTTGCTTTAGCAAGTGTTTGGTTTCGCAAAGTGTCACAAAGGATTGTTTGAGAAACGTAGCTTTAGGTTGTGTGTTGAGCAGATCAATTTCAGATGGAGTATAATACTTTGAAGTGTCATGGGTTGCTTTTTCCCCACATTGTCCCTATACTAAAATCTGTGAATGGAGAGCTGGTTGCTGTTGATGCTTTGCTAAAGCAAGAGTGGTAAATGTGATTTAAATCTAATCTAACATTACAGTTCCTTCTTAGAGTTTGTACAAAGGCCAGAATTGTTTTGAGTGGTTTTGATCCACAGAAATCTCTGTGAGCATTGAAAGTGCTCATCAGTTTATTGTGACCTCTAAAGGCTTTTAAACTGAACCTTTGTTTTGCTGATTAACTGTGCTCTTCCAGTAGCTCCCAGAAGGAGCCAAATGTTCTCCATTATATATAGGAAGCACAACCCCTACCTTGAAAGTAACTCTAAAAAAGCCCCAAGTGCCACATTCTAGTTGTGATACAACATTTTGTGACATGCAGATAGACAGGCACGTATCTAAGTCATCTGGACAGCTATGACAGAGTTGGATTCTTGACATATTTCTTCATGTATGAACAGTTGCAGTTACCCTTCAGGTTTCCATTTTTTAAAGTTAAATAAGCATGGTACTATATTAGAAAAGGGACATAATACATTTTAGTTATCTAGGTGTAAAGTACAATTTATTGCAGTTCTTAACTTGTTTTAAGTGAGAATTTGAGGGCTAGCAAATATTAAGTTAGTTCTGCAGCTGTAGAATGATGCAACCAAATGGTATTCTGGATGTATTTTGCATTTATCTGGAGGAATTCAGATGCAGAACAAGTTTTAGATTGCCCTGAAAAAAAGCCATCAGTAGATGACTAAGAGATTTACTGATAATAACAAATATTCCTGAGTGTAATTGGTATATGCAGGTTGGAAGTGTGCAACTGATCAAACGGATGCTAATTCATGCATCATAGGTTTTGCTGTTTTGTACATAAATTTTGAGATCTTCTTTCTCAAGATGAATTGAATTTCTCAGTGTTGTGGAAAACATCCCCCTTTTTATTCTACAGAGAAGCCTTTATGGTAATTTTTTGCTTTGAGATTATAAAAGATACTTTATTTTACTGTCAACTAAACAACACATTTTTATATACATTAAAGCATAAAAAATCTTGAAATCCATTATTTGAGTGTAAATAATTTAATTGAAATGCTTTTTGTAAGACCTAAATATTAATTTTCTGAACCAAAATTTTAGTATTACGCCACGGCTAGTGGAAGGCATAATACTAAAGGCTGAGAGCAACATCATTTTTAGCCCTCTATCTGTTCCTAAAAAGAAATTTTAATGAATGTTCAGAATGAAGGTAAAGTGGCATGGGCCTCACTAAAAAACCTCCTAGTAATTCCTATTTTAAACAACCCTACCTAATGCAACTTTGTAGCTTAAAAAATCTGTCCATAAATTACACTGTGTTATTGGGAGAAATATTTTGTCACCTTATGAATTTTCTGTACTGGGCTTACATTTCCCATTTGGGAAAAAAAGTGACCTGCTGTCTTGGTTATTGTCTGGTCACATTCTGTTGCCTTGCTGCAAATTGTTAATCTGTCTATTATTTTTTTCTCAAGTCATGTTGTTCTCTTGACTCTTCTTGCTTCAATCCTGCCTCTGCCAAACCCTATCAGCTGCACATCCTGTAAGACTTAATGTGCCTCCAGGTTTGCATGGATATCTGGACAGTTTGTTCACTTTCCTCCCTTGTGCATGGCACCACCCTCTGTAGCATAACTAAGTCTGTAACCCCGATCCTGATAAGCTTTTTGGATCAGTGTAACAACTTTGAGAAATCATCCACATTGGCTATGTTATTACATTCCTAGGGTGACTCTTTGAATGCAATAAATAAAATATTTTGGGGATTGTCTTAAAGGTGTGTGTTTGTCAGTGTGCTTAGGAGAGGAAAAAGAGGGAGGCGTGCATTTGTTGGGAGGGGAGCTATAAACCACAGTTCTTTGGGCATCATCTCCATAGAGTTGCACTGAAGGAAGCTTTGTGCAAGCAGAAGAGCACAAGCCTCTCCTTTTGGTAGACTTGTAGCAGGGACGGTGATGTTTCACATGAGCCTTTCTCTGCATTTGCATCACAGTGTGTTTGACTCACTGTGTTGGACCTCACTTCCAGCAGTGCTAAGGTGGTGGAGGTGCTGGCAGCAGATCTCCTGAGAAAAAGCACCTGGGCAGGAATCCAAGGTATCCAAGAGGAGGAATACAGAGGCATGAAATCAGCGTTCAAACTGGTCTCTTTGGGACTTAAGGGAATACCCAGGGTGCAGGAGCAGATGGCATTCCCCTCAAGTAGTATATAATTTTACCAGTTGGTTACCACCACCTACTTCCCTTTTTTCTTTTCCTTGGAAAAAGCAAGCGCATGCTGGGAAAATTAAGGAGAAACTATTTGAAGGCCTTGTTCTTCCAAAGAGGAAGGGAAGAATAAATACATTTTTTACTTTCCAATTGATTTCCTTCATGTTTTGTGTTCAGGAAAGAGTACATTCCATAATATCTGCTTCAGCCCTGAGTGAGAATTAGCCTTCAGCTTTCCACTCCTGGACACGTATTTTTCCTTCAGTGTACAGTATTTAGCTGCATGCCATAACCCAGCCCAGCTCCATTCAGGCAAGATGCTGTATTCATATTAGTGTTAAAGCACCAGGCACCACTTTACCTGTACAGTAAATCTGCCAGTTTAGCTGTCCAGTAACACTGCTCCACGGAACCACTGGCACTTGTCAGACACTTTGTGCCTAAAGGATGATGCCCAAGGACTTTCCAGTTACATGAGTGTAGTACGGATCTTGCACACATCCTTAGCAGGACAGAACCTGGCAATCTTTGAAGTTTTCTGTTTGTTTTAGTCTCTCTCTTTACATTTTGGGTTTTCTCGAGCTCTTTTTTTTTTTGAAAATTAAACCTTAGGGTTTTTTTTCCCCTTTCTTATTTCTTTTGACCCTCCTGTTCTGTATTTTCTTTTGCTTTTATCTTATTCATCTGCTGACTGTCCTTCCTGAAGTAGGTTATTCCTAATGCTTGTCTCATTTCACTCCTGATGTTTGCTAGATGGATATAAAGCTATTAGAAAGTATGAGTATGGAAGCATTTTCTCCCACTTTGAGTATTGATCTGTAATTTCAGAAGTTTTTGTTTCTTTTTAACAGTAGACATTAGAGAGTTTAAAAAAAGAAGTCCAGTAAACCATATCAGAGATACAATATTTACGAGAACGATATATTTAAAAATCTATTGTTTAAATTGCTTTTTTCTTTTTGGGGCAACTGCAAAAGTACTTAATAAGCTGGTTTTAAACAAGAGCTGGAAGGAAGTAAAAGAATTGCAAGCATTTTCTTACTTTCCATTTGCTATGAAGAGCAGTTCATTTCTTTGCCAAGTCTGCTTTCAGTTCTGTTGAGTCCAAATAGGAGCCCACGAAATTTTCTATTTAAAGGGAAATTTTCTATGAAAATACAAAAAATTATCTACATCTTGCTTATCTATGTGAAGGACTGTTGCGCATATCCTAGCTGTTTAAAACATCAGTGATATTAAAAGCATCCCCAGCACAGCTCAAGGCTGCAGTTAAAGCCATGCCAGTATTTTTGAGGACTGCAAATGGGGCATGTTTAGGAGGAGAAACCAAGGACACATTGGGTTAGTATCTGCTGTTATGAACAGTAGGAAATACTTGAGTAACTTCCAAAAATGAACAGCAGAGGAAAAACAGGCAGAATTGTCTTGCAGGTTGAGACGTGTCAAACTAGGTTATTGAGTATGTTGAGGTTGGAAAGAAGGGTTTATAGGTTCTGTTGTAGTTGTAAGATTTTTTTTTTTGGAGGAGGAGGGGGTAGTTTGGTGGGGTTTGTTTGTTTGTTTGTTTTTTAGTTAAAGGGTTTCTTGTGGCCAAATGGTCTAGTGCTGTCTTCCTTGCTGATAGTGCAGTCATTCAGCTTGCACCACAGGCAGGCAAATTTGGGTCCTCTTTTGTAGGGGTGGAAAGGTTTTTATTCCTGTTTGTTTAGTTCAGCTTGGTTATTCATTGGGACCTAACAGAACTCAGTACTGGATTCCAGTCAAAAGACTTTAAGAATTGTATGTCTGAATTCCTTTGGAATTTTTAATATTTGGGTGTCTGGTATTTAGATTTTGGCCTTCGTATCTGCTAATTTCAGTGGGGTTCAAATTCCCTGCAAGGAGGAGTGTAAGCTCTTTGAAGATTTGCGTGTAATCAGGGAGAAATGGTATCATTAAAATGCCAAATTCAGTAAATGGGAAACTTGCATCAACTCAGGTCCCTAGTCTGAGAAACCAGTCGTGGAAGTTCAAGTACAGCAAGCCAATGTTTTCTGGTGTCTCCTGTATTTTGGCACTTGTAGAGAGGTCATTTTCCCACCATTTGTTTTGCTGGGCTTGTTTTGCTCAATAGTTGTGTGGGGTTTCTTTTGGTGTTGGATTTCGTTGTTGGTTGGCTGTTTGTGGGGCTTTTTTGTCTTCTTTGAGAGAGGCTCTCCACTTCTATAGCATCCTGGAAGCCCACTTCTGCCACTGGTTTGTAGTCAGTTTTCTGGAGTGTGAATGGCCAGACTTTTCATGTGATGTTCCTGAAGTACAGTGATATTTCTGCTTTCCTATCTCTGCTGGTCACATAACTCCTGATACTATTTCAAATCATATTTGCTTTTGACATGTCTGCATGATGTTGGTAGGTTAATCTGTTATCAATGAGTGTAGTCAACAAAGTATTTTCCCTCCCTGAACTTTTCCAGTTGATAAATAGCTCCATTTCCTGGTAGTTCCATGCACCTAGCCTTCCATTTTATGCTACAGGGCTTCATGCTTACATATCTCAAAGTTAGCCATTAAATTCTGTGTGATATTCTAAATGGTCCTTCTGTGTGTTGATTGTATCTCCTGACTTTGCATTAGAAGCTGTTTTTAATAAAGTACTGTTGGTTTTGGTTTTTTAGGGTTTTTTTCCTTGCTAAGTTAACTGGTAAAAGTATTAAATAAAATGGCTTTCTGAACAAATGTTTCTGGAGGTACACTAATAATCTCCACATGGTGTGTGCTGTCCCTTTTTAAAGCTCTATGAGCTACTCAGTCTGTTCATGCTGCTAAGATGTACTTCAAGTTTCCCCTCTGAGTTCACTAAAGAATTCCTTGTGCTAGCATAAGCTCTATTCAAGGCTAGATAAATGATGTCTATTAGAGATGCTCACATTTTAAAAAAGAAAAAGGTTAGTCACACGTTCTTCTCCCCATCTTCTTTTTTTTTCAAATGCAGCTACATTTATGCTTGTTTACTTCCATTTCTTCAACATATTTTTCCCCCTCTGAGTAATTGTGCTAAAGCCATGCATTCTTCTGGGATCAGGATAGCTGGACTTTCTTTGCCCAGACTGCATTTTTTCTTTCTCAAGTTATGGGTATTATATTTGCTCTTTTCCAATCAGATGACACCAGCCTCAGCATCAGAGACCTATTAAAATATTTCCTTCAACACCTCCTGCTTCATGGGCTGGCGTTTCCAAAGCTCTGGAATGTAAATTATCTAGTCCTAAATTCAGTATATTAAATTCTATTGCTGACACATTGGCTGTGTTTATTTACATGTCCGTTACTTATCTCAGAGAAGAAAATGTAATTTTTTTTGCTTTATAAGTTTCTAAATTAAACCCACATATTTGGTAATTCACATTTGCCATAAATCTTGAAAGCAACCTGGTAAACATTCTTTAAACCTGCTTGTAGAATTCATTGGCCTGTTAATTTTATCCTAGAAGCCATAAAACGCACAAGCCAATGACAGGCAAAATAATATACATTTCCCAGAAATTCAAAATAGTGGGGTGAAGAGTCATTTGACAGAAGAATGGCCATTTTCCTTCATGGCTTTCAACTAACTCCTGAGTTCTGTTTAATCTGTCGCTTTTTGACATTCCTTTAGTATAGGAGGAAGAAAATGGATGCCTTGAAATCTTGCATGTGGAGTTTTTCCTTTCGTGTGTCTGATGTTCCAGCCCATCAAATATGTTACTATACTTCCAGTTTCCTTTCTGCCCTTCACATATTGCATCCCTGTGCTTCTATCTGCGTTTTACTGTCATCTCCTTTGTAGTCTTTCCAGCTTCCTGCACAGTCTTCAAGTCCTTGTCCGACTTCCCAAGCTGCCTTTTTTGTGCTATTCCTCAGTATTTTAGAAAGCAGCTGCTTTACATAGTCAACCATCTGTGGTTTTCATTTCTTTTCTGAAAATCAGTATTTTCTGCAGGTAACCTGGTGGATATAATTTTTAAAAAAAGCTTTCTACATTGTACCCATTCATTCTGTTGAACAGTGTTTGTTCTTCATCACTCAGCAACTGTGTCTGCCTATACATGAATATATTTATTCTCATCTTTTCCTTTATGACCTGTGGGTTGGTGCAGTTTCTTTTCTTCATGTCTTGGTGTTCTGGAGTCCCTGTTCACTTCCTAGTGGTGCGTCACGTTATGTAGTGGGATCGGTAGCAGCAGAAAATGTGGAATGTTATTGGCCAAGCAGCTGTCAAGCTATGGATGTATAGGTTTAGAGCATTCTGCTGTTTTGTATGGGGAGAGCTTTTGGTGTGAAAGGAGGAAATCATGCATTAGACCTATCATTCAGGAGCTCCCTTCCAGTGCTGCTTTCCTATGAAACGCCACGGTCAGCCATCGCCTTGTCCAGAAATGTCCTCTTCAGGGTTATTCAAATCACTGGCAGCACTGATAGGAGCACTTTCTAAGTGTCAGCAGCCAGTTTATGGCTGGCTCTCTTTCATGGGTGGACACGATGTGATTTAACACGTCCTTTTCATTGCAGGACCACCCAACTGCAGTGCTTGGAGGGAGAGAGCTGTGGTCCTTGAGCATGTTTTTATACGCTGTATTGATATGTATTGGCTGCGAGAGTATCTGGTTACACATTTGAGTACTCCCTAGCTGTTCCCTAATTGCTCCTGTTTTGCTCGTGGTTGTTAATGTGTAATCCTGCCTGCTGCACTGAACTCGTATTATTTAAGCTGCTGGGAGCCTGTGCTCAGCACTAAACGTGCAGCTGGTACAGCTGTGGCTACTTCCCCCTGCCACTGTGGAAGCTGCAAGCCCCACCAAGGAGCAGCTTGCCAGAGCGCTGACCTGTAAAGTGAGGGGCTTTAACAGAGAGGCTGTGGAAAACACTGCAGCACAGGGCTGCTCCAGTACAGCTCCCCGTGGTGTGAATGCACTGCAGACCCTCTAATTCCCTCCTGGGCTGGGCGAGTGCTGTTTCTAATAAGGTTCAGGGAAAAGGTTTAGCAGGTGTAGAATGGAGTTACAATGCTCTGCATTGACTGCAGGGCTGTCTTTTGTGTTAACAGCCCTTTTCTGGTCTTCTCATCGTGCCCCCTGTCCCCCCCCAGCCCAAAGCAAGCATGGTTTAGAGAGCTGTAGTTGCTCATGGGTGGAAACTCTCACTCTGTGAGTTTTAAGAAAGACTGAGAGCTGAGTCTTTGCCTCCTGTAAATAGGGATTTCATCATCTAACCTGGTATTGCTGCAACAAATTGGGCAGAAATTACAGGATAGGGCCAAACTCTTCTAGGCACTCATGCAGCCTGCTTGCAGTGTGGCGAATAGCGTAGTTACTGTATGTATGCTTTAAATAAATGTGTACTGTAAGTGTACACAGCATACTGTGTGTATGGGAGTGAGAATGCATGTGTGTGCTAGACAATTAGTTTAATAAGAAAGTGTAGGGGAAAAATATGCAAGAAGGAGAAACAGCTGAAGATAATTCCCTCTAGTGCAGGGTTGTTGCAGGACAGCTCTTAAACTGGAAGAAATGTGGCTTGAGTCCTTGAAGAGCCAGCTATGGGGGTTTTGTCCACAGGACAAAAGCTCAGGAGCTGCCAAAACTGAGTTCTGATTGGATTATAAAAGTCTGTATTTCCCCCTGACCCCCCATCCCCTAGCAGGGTAAGTGGTTGTTGGGGAACTATCCAAAGAAGCTGGAATTGCGCAGGGAGGCAAAATCTGTAGGATGACAGAGTCTTCTGAGAAGTCATTCTGATCAGGTGTATTTCTCTAATTTTGGGATCTGATGATACCAGTGTGCAAACTGCCTTTTGAAGCTGTGTAGGAGTTGTGGCCCAAAGTTTCAGATCCCAAGCCTGCTGTGGATTGCCAGTATTGGTTTGCCATAACAGGTTTTAGATTTACTGCCTTAGGAAAGGTATTTGCTCAAGCAATTTTTAAAAGAAGAAGAAGCAGCTTTCTTCTAGTAAAGCAAAAGGGGTTAAATTCTTGGTATAGGGTTGGAGATGTGATCATAAAAAAGAAACATTAGGACAATAAAATCTGTCCACAGAGTAATTGATATAGTCTTTTCCTAGAGGAGTCTTTAGGTTTGTGTTTGTGAACCAGACTAAACTCCAAACCAAAGAACTGATCTGCCAGGGTACTTCTGTGGAGTTCTCCATTTCTCAAGATTTTCCTGATTTTTTTGAGCTTGTGTGTTTGAGTGATGTACTGTCTCTGAGTTCTTAAATCACATCTCAGGACCTTCCTTACTTCCCTGCTCTGAATGGGTAGTGCTACTGACTTGTTGTCTGTGAGATTGCTCTTCTCTGCTTCAGAGTATATATCCATGATGAGTACAAGTCTTGGATGTGACAATCTTTCCATTCCATTCGGTCTTTTTCTCAGGAAAACAATTTCATTGCAGTAATAAAAGCACACTGTTCCATTTTGCGGATACAAAGCACAGAAACTTGCTTCTTTTATAGTAATTTTTGATTTCGGAAAGCATGCTTACAACATGAACCTTTTCCTAGCAACATCGTGGCTTATGTTTTCTCCATATTAAAAAGAATTTTTTTTATTTAAAAGTGTATGTGCAGTTGCTGCGGGAAGCTCTATCCAGTGTATTTAAAATACTGACGCCTCAGCTACATGACTCAGTTTCTTCCTCTTCTTAGTTTTAAGGAATGTGGTAACATAATATAAAAATTCTTGTTATTCATAAAGGAAAGAACAGCATTTTTACTAGATATGGAAAATTTCAAGTGGAACACGTACAGAGATAAAATACCATGTGGAGATTTGAGAAGACTTTTCATGATTCTGACTTTCTTGACGCAGAGCAGATGACAATCTCACAAATACTCTTTTCCAGTGCATTATGGTAACTCATACTGAGAGAAGTCACGCAAGTAGAGAAGTTCAAATTATTTATTTGAATAACCTTCTCTTCAATGCTTTCCTGAGAAACCAGAAGACAGTACCACATAGAGTTGAAAACATTTTTTAACTCTAACGTTCTTTGTAGTTGCGGGTAATGTCTGTTTCTGAGTTACTGTTTGTGCTCAACAGAGTAGCCAGTTCTTTTCCTTTCTCCATCTTTTCATAGCCTGGGGACTCTTGTTCCAGGTGACAACTGGCACTGGTTAGAGGCAGGAGCAGAGTCTTGCCAACCTGTGTAGGTTTCTATTCACTGCCTGGTTATGCGTAAGACTGACTGTATGCAGTTCCCCTTAGAAGAAATGTTACATCATAGGGAGTGCTGAGGTGAGGCTGGGGATGAAAGGATATAGCAGATTTTTTTCTTTTCCTGCTCCAGTTTTAATTTGTTAGCACACCTGCAGGTCTGGCATTTGTTTTCTTCTTTGCTTCTCCTCCTTTCAATATGTATAAATGGCTCACTGGAGGCAAAACTACCTCCAGTTTTATTTCCAGCTGACTTAACCCCATGCTGCTGCTCCCCAGTGCCCAAATCCCTGCACCAAGAAGCACACTCCATCCCTTCCTTTCTTTCTGCTAAGTATTTCAGGAGAGGGAATTGGTGAATGCTGCTCTTGGAAATCTCTACAGAAAACAAGAATTTAACACACGTCTCATTTCAAAATTATTTATAATGTTTAAATGTAAGGGCAGATATAAAGAGGTTGTAAGAGGAACAGAGTTTAACATTCCAGAGGGACAAAGGATGAAGAGCACGACATCTGGAAAGTTTGGTAATATGAATAAAACCAACTGGAAACAGATGGATAATGGGGAGCTCATCTTGTACTACAAATCTTCCTGTTTTAAGAAAATGCTAAGTCTGTTTTTAGTACCTGGCAGTATTTTAAAGAGGACTTTCTGTATCTCAGAGGAAGTTGATAATAGGGAAATAAAATTATTTTGTGCTCTGTGGGACCAGGATTTATTCATCCAGGTGAGTAAAAAGAGTGAAGCCAAATTTTTCAAATTCAACTATTGAGCCTCTAGAGAAAACTAATTTTTATAAAGATGAGAAGCAGAAAACATACCATTTACATAACACTAAATCAGGTCTATCCTTTTGAGTTGAAAGGCCCAGTTGTACAAATAATCACTCTTACAATAATTTAAAAATAATAATTGCTTTAATAATTAGTATTAGTATCCTATTCAGTCATGTAATTATTAGATTAAAATCCTTCTTCAGAATGAGAACTGAAAATTAATACTAATGGCACCAGTGTAAATGTCAAATTAATAATAACTTGTTGAGGATCGTTTTAAATCATATGATGTGGTATCTGGAAGTTACAACCAGAAGGTGACCTAATAGCAATAGCTGAATTATCCTTTTGCCTATCATAGAAGATGCATTCTTATCCAGAAATACTGATCAATGTAGTAAAAAAAAAGCCTTTGATTTATTTGCTTGATAAAAGCCTTTGATTTATTTGCTTGACATATAGTGTGCTTAATGCCTTGGTATGTTCTGGAGTGTATTATGAATATTTTAGATGAAGTACACAAATTAAATTTCACTTTGCAACATTCACAAATGAAGACAAGGTAAAATCAAGGTTCTAAAAAATGAAGTATATATTTGTGTTTATTTACATGCATGTGAGGCAGTTTCCCTGTGCATCTGCACAATGGAAGGAAACAAAATAAAAATGAATTTGTGAAGCGTGAGGAATTATCAAAACAGGAATACAGTGATTTTGTGTTTGTGAGACTGAAATTTTCTGAATGTACATGTTGAGAAGTGGCCAAACCCAAACAAATGGTTCTCGAACACTGCACACTTCAGCCTGACAGTCATATGTTTTTGCCTGTTTTAAACCACCTTCTTCAGTCCTAAGTTTCCTGCTTAATATCTATTAATTGCTGTTTAATGTCACTGCCATCCTCATTTCTTCAGTTTTGTTTCCTAAAAAAGCACTTTGTCAGTGTGGTGTGCCTGCCGTAGCTCTGCTGCCTGTCCATGTTACAGTATTGGCCTGATTTGTTTGTGGTAGAGTTTCACAGGTGTAACAAAAGATTGCAGGCTTAGATGGATGGAGTTTATTTATCTGTACAGTGAGGTAACACTGTCACTGGAAAGTGCTCAGTAAATCAAACCATATGTATTTAAGTATTCTGCATAGGACAGAATTATGGGAAATAATCTTAGAGGCAAGCAGATCTCTTCTGAAAAACTAAATCTAAGAAGACACCAGATTTTTACTTTTATTTGAATCCATAAATCCCCTTATGAAATCTGCTTTTATAATTGCAGGTTGTACAGAAGAAATCTGGAAAACACCCATATGTTTTAAGATTCTAAATGTCTTCCTAGTGATCATGGCATTTAAGAGGTGAGCAGATCTAGCAGGTTTCTGCAGCCTGATGTGTTTTGAAAACACTAATACTTATCTAAGTCCTAGAGCCCAAAGATATTCTCAGCTTTACACCAGGAGTAGCTGCAGTAGCCTGGGGGGCTGCAGGGAAATGTGGTGGTGTGGCTGCAGGAGTTGGGGCCAGAGCCCTGGCTTGTGTGGAGGCTGGCTGCAGGACGCCAGGGCTGTTTTGCATCCACTCCTAGGTCAAATGGGGTTGTGGTGATAAGAGCTGGTGATTTTCTTGCTTTCTTGGAATTGTGTTTTGATGAAGACCATTGATTAGAGTTTGAGGTTTTGATCTTCTAGTGAAAAGAAAAAAAAAAAAAGATTCTAAAGCACTAATAATTAGTGCAAGTGTTTAATTTGCTTATCCCATCCTTTCTTTCTTGTCAATAATGGGAATGGAAAGCTGTGTAGCTAATTCCCAGGTAGTTATCTTCTGTGTTTCATCTTGCACAAATAGGTCAAGCACTAGCCTGTGACAGAGTGGTGTTCTTGAGGAAGACAGTTGTGGCACATACTGGATAAGGGATTGTAAACTGGTGCTATTTCACACTTGGCCTGCTAGGTAGGAGCCTTGTACGGAAAAGCTGAAGCCACTTGTGTCTTACAGAGCATACCATGCCTCACCATTAGCATACTGAGCATCTTCTAGAAATGAGCAGCCCTCAGTTCTAACTCTCCCCTGCAGCTGCAGCTGCAGCAGCCCCATGGCCATTAGCTGCTCTAGTGGGCAGTGACTGAGCCATGACAGACCATCTGGGACAAAAATAACGAGGAACTTTATTCCCCAACTGAAAGTATACATCACACTTCTTCACAGAGTATACAGTGTTGGTGTGACTACTTTTTTAGGTTCCTGTTTTAGCCCCAAGTGTTGAAATGTTATTGTAGGCTGAGAGCTCATTTTGGGCGAGACATTCCTTTGAACTTTCAAGGTGGGTAACCTGTTCCAGCAAAAGTAGGTGCTTGCTGAATCAGGGCCTTGGTTTCTTTCTGCTCAGCAGCGTGGGGAGTTCATGAGTTGGTTTGCATTGGCACCTTTTCATTAGCAGTGTTGTAAGGTTGTAAACAACAGGTGCATGCTGTCATACTTTCCTTCAACAAAATGAAAAATTTACATTTGACAATGAATACATTCTCATATTGGTTTTGTTTTGATTAGTGTTTCTTTCTAACTGATTGTCATTGTCCCAGTTTAAAGTATCAGCATATTTCTGATATTCATATATATCCATTGAGCACTATTTCTCCTCTGCAGATTTTGTAGATGCCTTATACTTTAAGAAAAAGTAGCACTCAATTTATAAAACCTTTGCATGCTGAATAAGGTCCACTGCTAGAGATGTCTGAATCCACTCTGATTCCATACAAATGTCTTCATTTTTTTGTCAAGTGCCTTTCTCTTAAAAAATATATCTTATCTTTGGATGCATCAAGTACCTAATGTTTGAGAAGAGATGTGTTTGGAATGCTTGAATAATGCACATCATCTGCACTGACTTCAGCTCTTGCCCCTGAAACTTTCAGTATGACTCAGGAGTTCCTCTTGCACTGACAGAGAGGAAAAAACAAACAGTGAATGCTTGCAATGGACTCAGCAGTGTTCAGCAGCAGTAACAGAACAGTGGTTCTGTGTAAAATGCAGCAACTCACTGGTACTGGAATAGAAGGAGGAAGGGAAATCTTGAGCCTACCATGGGCAAATACAATGTTTAAAGCTAAGCTGCTTCTGGTGTTCCTGCTATAAACCAATAGAACGACTCTTGCCAGCAAGCAAAATGTTGAAGCCCAATTTTTGCACCAATTTTACCATCAAAATGAAAGTATTATTAATGCAGAGAGTTGATTCCCATTTCCTAGAGGGTGACTGAGATCATGGAATCATAGAATAGTTTGGGTTGGAAGGAACGTTAAAGACCATGAGTTCCAACCCTCCTCCCATAGACAGGGACACCTTTGACCAGACCAGGTTGCTCAGAGCCCCATCCAGCCTGGCCTTGAACACGTCCAGGGGTGGGGCATCGACAGCTGCCCTGGGTAGCCTGTTCCAGTGGTTGGTATTGAACAAGGATGAAGGAAGGGGAGTGGGCTGAAAATACAGACCTGTGTTTGGGACAGGATCCTACACTGTGTTGGGATTACATTGTCCGTGAATAGTTTTTTTGGCAAAAGAGAAGTAGGACAAGAAGACCTGAATGCCAAGTGTTAACAAAAAGAGCGGTGCCTTGTACAGAACAGGAGCTGTGTGAGAACACTTAGTCCTTGTGTAAAGATTGTCCCATAGTGCTGGAAGGTCAGGGAGACCTTGGAGTTATCTGCTGCTTCCTAAACTGAGGAACGACATTTCCTCACACTGGAACTAGAGAAACAATGTTTTGACATTTCCATTCCCTCTTCATCCCCTAGATGTCATCAATATAAACTGGATTAAGTGAGGAACAACCAGAAAATTAGGTTTAGTGGCAAAGAGGTGTCTTACTGAGCATACAGTTTTATGTTTTACTTCGTAGAAATACTTGGGGAATCCTTTCATGATGCTCTGTGATCTTGCTGAATGTCTGGATGTTGGAAGGTTAAAACAGTTAGCAAAGAGTGTCCAAAACATAAAACATACACCAGGCTTTGTTCTGTTGCCTGTACTTCGGAGCTTGCCACCTTTGGCAGATACCTGTACGAATCCATTAGCTGTCTGTGCTGGTGAGTGAGATGTTAATGCAAGTCTGAGGAAAAATTGCCAAGGAAAGGAAAACATTGGAAGAGCTCTAAAAATATGTCAAAACCAGTTAGGGTGGTTTTGGGGTTTTATAGTAAAACTGTGGAATGTTTTTAAAAATAAATAATGGAAAACTATGTAAACCAAAGTTCTTTCTCAGTATATAACATGGTCATTTTGCTTTGTGTTTAAGTTCCAGCTTGACACTATAGTTGCTGTGTATTATCTTTTGAAACTCCCCTTTTCATGTTTTTATACAATCTTTTTATATTAGGTGCTACAGCAATTTTGTAGATTTTTGCATCATGTGAAACAGGATGGTCACAGGAGCATTGCTGTTTAGTTTGGGGTATTGTCTTTTTTTCCCCCTTGGTTGTATAGATGGCTTGCTTTTTAATATTGGGCAAAGCCATTGCAGTGAATATGTATGAGGTTTAAATTCATGCTTCGTGACCACCTTTAATTCTAGTATTTACTGATTAGAGAACTTCGAGCATTTTTAACACTAATGTTCCTTTCTTGAGCTTTTCAAGTTAAATTTTTTTATTGTTTTTAAAATAAAACCTTGGAACTTGCTTGCCAGGTTCCATTAATTGCACCTCTTGAAATAAGTAGAGAGGATGATGTTTTCCAGAGCACAGAGCATGAATTGGTGCTTACAGGCTTCATTATGAACGCTACCCATTGATGCTTTCACATCCAAAAATCAAGAGACCACAGCTGAACAAAATCAGAGCCTTCTTTATAATGACAAATAGCCTTTTACTTATGTGCTTGCCAATAGCAAATTAATACAATTGACTCTCTTGTTTCAAATTAATATATATTGCATATGGCACTTACTATGCATATTTAATGGGAAGAAGGAGATTAATGGGCTCTATAGATAAAAATTGCAAGATTCTCTTGAAGTATTTTATCTGTTTGACTTGAATGCCTGCCTGTTCTGAATGCTCACTCTTCTCAGCCTTTTCCCACTGCATGCCCAGCAATTTAAATTTATGGAGTTGTTTGGTTTGTTTGGGGTTTTTGTTTGTTTGTTTGGGGTCTTTGTTTGTTTGGTTTTGGTTTTTTGTTGCTGCAGTTGTTTTGTTTGTTTGATTTGTTTTGTTTTTCTTCCCTAAGAGCAGTTTAGATAAACAGGTACATCATGGCATGCGCAGTTGGCGGACTCTCTTTCCATCTCTAGAAATCAGTTTCTGTTCTAAAAGCAAAAAAAAACCAAATAGGTGTTTTGTGGTTTTTGAAACCATATTTAACTATTAAACCAACAGGGCTGCCCTTGAAGCCTGTGCCATTGCAGTGATCCCCTACAGAACGTGGAGCAACTGACAACTGTGACTGTGCTTTTGTGGTTCTTCCTTTGAGTGAACTTGAAGAGAGGGCTCATGATTCTGATTTAAGCATTTATTATGGCTGAATAGTAATGCTTTATGGCTCAAATTGTGCAGCTTGCAGATAGCTTTTCCTTTTGAGACACACTTTGCATAGAACTGAGTATTAATAATGATAAAAAAAAGTTGTTATTATAATTGGACTCAGCAGTTGATTTGGGAAAAAGAAATGCTTTGTGTTGTAGGTTTCCCAATTTTACCCACAGGCTAAGTCTTGTATATATAATTATGTTTTAGGAGACATTTTAAGTGCTAGTTGAACCTTTAACCTGCGTTTCCTCTGGAATAATTACAGGATGTGAAAATGGCCAAATGAAACGCTTACTCATAGAGATTAATAGAATTAGTTAAGCTACTGTTACCTTATGCTTGATTTATATTGTATGTGTAGGTCGAAACAGGCTGTAATGGCATGTGGGTGTTTTCCTATCTTTTTATACTTGCTAAAGTTTTGCCTTATGTTTATTACTTGCTATGTTATGTGAACTGCTTAAAAAGGCATTTTAGACCACTGGCAGGTAGTTGAATTTCAAAGGCTGGCTCTATTTAAAACAAAACAGTAGTGTTTGAACTTCTATCGATTTTTTTTTTCTGAAAATAACAGTAATAGAATTGATTCCATCACCTTCCAAGGAAACAAGTTGAAAAAGAAACCTCTGTGGATTAGTAGTCCAGACATCAAATATATTTTGCAGACGTTAGAAACCAAGCCTGAGTCAGCTACAATGGAAGCAGGGAAAACGAAGAAAAATCATTTGTCTGTCTGCATTGCCAGAATTGCTGGAAAAGGTAAAAATAAAAGTCTGCAAACATGAGGAGTGGTAGCAAAAGTAGAGCATTTAATCTTATTTAAAAATTAAAGATTGGTGTTAATTCTAATACATTTTCAAGTCAAACATTCAGTTAAAAGTAATTTGCCTTTTAAAATTTAATCTGGTGTGTTTCTTTAAAAAGAGAGTGATGCATTGACTTTGAGGCATCTTGAATTTCAGTCTTTGAGGAAAGTGTTGAACAGTTGCCATCTTAATTTTCAGAAGCTAAGTCTTTAACAGAAGACTTAAATTTAGAATTAGAGAGAAGCTTGAAATCAGCTGATTTTATCTTATTAGATAATACTGTGGGAGGTACCAGGCAGGTTTATACCAGACTTCACTGTTGTTGAAGGACTTTCTGTTGGGTTACTTTCAGTTAATGCTTTGCAGCCCCCCTTTCCTGCAGCCTCTACCAGTTAAAGCATTTGGAGTTTTCACCCAGGTGAGGAGTGATTTGCAAAGGTGCTACCAAGGAGCAGGAGCTCACCAGGCCTCATTTAAAACTTAGCAGGTGGCAGCTTAATATATTCATTATTGTTTTTTTAGTTGTTCAACAGAATCCTATTTTAAGGCAGATGATGATACTCATCTTCTGTGAGGATCCTGGGAAGGCTTTGGGGCAGTGAACTGAAACCTTTAAAAATGTGACCCACCACTGGAAGAAACCTTTCTCATGGAATTCTTTTAGTCAGCAACTTGATTTTGCATTGAAGAGCATTTGGGTGAACCCCATTTTACTACTCGCATAAGGTATCTTTAGTGAGCTATTTCACTGCTTTTAAATCCTGTTTTAATTTGGTTTAATGTTTGTTTCAGTGGTTACGGCAGGCAGTGAAAATGAGATTTATTTTTTAAGGTCAGTGAAGTATAAATGCAAAGGAGAGTAAAAATCAAATATTAAATCAAAGTTTCCTTTATTCACATTCTATTTATGTTTACCTCTCCTTGATGACTTCCCTTAAAGTATTATACTAATGTAGGAAATTAAAGATTTTCCTTATATGCATTCCTGTATTATCCTGGGTTACAGGATTTCTCATCTCTTTCCTGAAAAACATGCTCAGTAAGTCCACTTAGCATGTATGAAAGATGACCATCCTCTCTGCATACAGACAAGTTATTTCTTTATAATAATGATTCTGTTATTAATGACACCAAATTTATTTCAAGGAAGAAATCTATTTTGCTGCTCATGTGGAATGGATATAAAGTGCAGGAATTATAGTGTTTCACTAGAGATGCAAGCAGAAATCCTGGAAAAGGGTTGCTAAACATGGAATCTGAGTGCAAATGTTCTGTGCTAAGTGTGAGTTGTTTTGCTGAAGGTTTTATGTGCATGCATCAAGAAACTCTGTGATGGCATGAAGAGTTTATGGGCACAGCTGTGTGTGTTGAGGCGTGGCCCTTCACCTGGAAAATGATATGCTAGGTTATCTTTGCCTTTATCTTTGTGTCATAATGTCTTTTGTTACTGAAATACTTTTTAAGGAACTTTGAGAAACACAGAGGCTGTGGTTGATGGGAAATCAACTTAGCAAATCATTAACATCAACAAATGAAATAGTAAGAGAAGGGAGAGACTGGGGTATTGAACTATTGACTGTTCTGTGTGTTTAAAAAGGACATTAGAATACCATGATTAAAATAGTTAACTGAAACTTCAGAAGCATGACATTAGCATAGGCTTTACTGCAAATACACTATTTATATCAAAATGATGAGAAGGGACACACAAATCCTTAAATGTGCAGTTAGCAAATGCTTGTCAGAGAGCTTCCAGCATTTATTGGAATGTCAGTGCCTTCTGAAATGTTTTTACACTTCTACCATATTTTCTAAGATGATGGAATGATTAAATATTAGCCAGTTGTTGTGCTTTTGGGAATCCTGAATTTCTGGAAAATATCGCTCTGCTGTCAAAGAAATGAAGTGCTGTTCTGGGGAATTCATCTGGAAAAGAGCATTTCTTTGGGGGCGATGGGGACCATCTGTGGAATTCCAACTACGCAGAAAACCTGGAGCAGAGATGGGCAAAAATACACCAGGATGCAGGCAGTTCTGAGGAGGTCACTGTGGTAACCTTGTTGAGAGGAAAGGTCTGCATGCATGGGCTGACCTTCTGACCCTTTATAATTCAGGATAATGTTATACATTCTTCATGCTTGTGCAATATTTCTGTGGCATAAGGCTTCTAATCATTCCCAGTCTTCATATGATTTTCAAATGCATCTTTACACACATGCAATATATGCACACAGAAACCCTGTGATGGTTATTTAGTATGCTGCCTATGTAGTTTAAAATCATTCAACTCCAAAGTAAACAAAAGCAAAAGGTGACATGCTCCAAGATTCAAACTGCAAATTGCTTTTCTACTGCAGTGAATTAGTAACTTGCTTTGTGCTGTAGTGAAGTGCATTTTTCTGTTTGAACCATTTGGTTCACGAATTATTTTGTACTCCAGTCTTTTACTACTGTTGTGAGATTTCACCAAACAAACAGTGTTTGTTTTCATGTCTGTGTTTGGTTGGTTGTGGCCATCTAATTTGAAATTCCATGACAGGCCTTGTTCTGAGTTGCAATGGAAAGCCCCCTCCCCCCCGCATCCTTTTTCTTTCCTTCCTTCAAAGCAATGAATTTTGTTCATAAATGGAGAAGATCTGGCTGTCATTTCTCTTGTAACCTATGTAGCAGTGTGATTGTGTCCTTTCTGAAAGAGGGTCTCTGTCGTGTCCCCCTCTCTTTGCCCCCCCCAATTCACCGTGTTTTATTTACTGTGTGTGGTGGTCTTTTAAATGGAAAATGCAGAGATTTGTATGAAGTCTGAAAATAGAGAAAGGTTTGTGTTCCTTTTTTAAAAGTCATAGAACATGTTGTAAATAAGGAAAGACAGAATTTACTCTGATTTTTATGCTGGTATCTTGACTTCTGTGTTTTTCACTGCATCAGCCCGTAATGAACTGTAATTCTCACTTCTTTGGGTGTTTCTCACTATCTGTTTACACTGTTAGCCTTGTTTAAAAAGGGAGAATAAACACTGAAGTTTTGTAACTCTTTTTGATAGCCTTGTCCCATTATAGTTATTTCTTTTGCATTGGAACAATCATATGCATAGACAAGTTTAACACATTTCACTATTTTCATAATCCTATTGCTTCAATGGAAGGTTTCAGATTTCCAGAGAACACACCCAGAATTGAATGCTGAATTGGATAAATATTTTTCTGTTTTAATAGGCATTCCATGGTTATGGCCTACTGTATCAACACTGATTTAGAGATTAATCTGAGAAGATAGATTCATTAGGATACCATCTCTCTGTTTCATGTGGATGACACGTGCGGGGCGTGTATTCAGTAAGGAGAAGGGGATTAGATTTAGGGTTCCTCTTTGCACCACTGTCATGGGGATCCTGCTTGCACAGCTGGGAGGTGGGGAATGTGTGGCCCTGGGTGTCTCAGGGAGGAGCACTTCCAAGCTCTTTGTCCTTGGCCAGGTACATGAATTGAGTAATCAGTCTTGCCCAAGCACCCACTGCAGAAGAGTGCAGCTGACTAATGGGCACCTGCTGTTCCTTGGTGTGTCCTTGCTCAGATCTGATTCTGTGTTTTTCAGCCTTGTTAGTCCCCTCTGGGGACATTATTGAGTTGACATCAAGTGTGTCAAACGCCCTTCAAATTTACACATGTGCTTTGGTCATCAGCATCCTACAGTTTTGTAGTCTGTCTTCTCCAGGATGCTTCAGGTATCAGTACAAATTTCAGGGAGCACATCCTGTTCTCCTTTACAGCCTGTAGCTAGGGCTCCTTTCATCTCTAGTGTCAGTCCCCATCAGCTCCATGTGGAAAATCTAGCAACACAGGCCCAGCATTTCACCAATAGTGCCAGCCAGTTTGTGTGTAGAGAACAAAACAGATCTTTGGACCCAGTCTAGACTTGGGGCTGGAACTGAATTTCCGGTTGCTAAGTGTAGGTGGAAGCCACAGTTGCATTCTTAATCTGACTCCTTTGAAATATATTTTCTGACTTTCCCTTTAAACTCAACATGCCTCAAACTAATAGTGGTAGTTACTTTAAAGCACATACATAGATGACTCATAATGTCAACACACATGATTTTTGTAGTGCCTTTTCTCTGCTACTTTGGAGTTAAATACAACACTAAAATGTCTCAAGTATTAATTTCATGACTGGTTAGAATACAGCATTCTAATATTGATAAGTAAAGTAAGTCTCAATAGAGCCATGTAAACTTAAGGGATGTTTATAGTATCTCATTTTGTTTGTACTCAGACTTTGTTCAAAATCTTTAAAAGTTGACTTTGATTTAAGTGATTACCTATGTTTAATTGCTCGGTTTCTTTTCCATGGAGTAACTGGTAATGAGTACAATGTTACTGCATTTCTGGTGATAGGGAGGAATTAAGATCCACTGAAGTTGAGTGGATTATTAGTTATATATTGAAGCTGCTTATCAGATTTCTAAATATTAAAAATTTTTGCATTTGAAAAACAAATGCAAAATCCCCAAAACCTCACAAACCCCAAACTTAGACTCTATTACAATATCAAGCAACGTTGGTCCTTGTCTTGGCTGTTTATGATTGTGCTGTAGCTCATTAATCCTGGGATAGCTCTGACCTAGTTGCATGAATTATGAATTAAACTTTACTCCTTGAGCATCTGATTTGTGGTACTTGTGTGCCATGGAAACAGTGGCAGCAAATACAGAAGCCAAATTCCCCGTGTTCCTTATCTTTGCAGTGCCTTTGCAGGGACTTTTCCAACTGGAGGAGCAGAGCTTACTCTTTTCGTACTAGGAAAATACTTGAACATATTATTTCAAGTCAGCCTGAAGTGTCTTTTTTTGGGGTGGATTTCAGTTGAAAACACATGGATCATGTTTCATACTCTCTGTTTAGATAGGTGCTTGTCATTCTAACAGTGAGCAAAGAAGGCTCAGTGTGTGAATGCCTGAATGGCATGGAGCCATAGGGAGGGAAAGGATGTTACGGGGGCATGTGGGAAAGCATGAGCAAGACAAGGGCTTCATTGCATATGAGATCACCTGTGGTGTTTTTGGTGCCTGCATCTTGGAGAATCTCTCGGATGGCACTAACTTGCAGCACAATAAGTACAGAAAATAGGAAGTAATAAGAAACGCGAAATCGAAACAGGTGAGCATTCAGTGGATAGCAAAACTGTGTTCTGTAAGAATATTGTGAGAAAGGGCCTTGTGTTTTTCCTGACACCCTAAACACTGGCAGCAATAGGACAGCTAGAAAACCAATGGAGAAGAATTTATTGTCTGTGAATTATGTTTAATGTTGCAGATTGTCAGCATCTTATCACTCTGTGCTGCAGTTTCCTTTAGTGTTTGACTGTGTGGAGGGTGGAATATAAGACCTCACAATTGACACTGATTATAGTGGTCACTGGTTACACCTTCCTCCTAAAATCATCTCCTTCCAAGATTCAGTTTTCCACAGATGAAGGTTCATGTCAATCCAATGTTTTGCTGAATCTTCTGGTTTTTGTTTTTTTAATTTTTATTTTATTTTTTACTTAGAGCCTCTGCTTGTCTCACTGATATGCCACTAGAAAACTGTAAACTTCAAATTGCTCCAGTCTTAGTAAAAGTGGTATCTCATGTGATCCTGTTGTATGAAATCATGTAGTCTATTAGGAGGGGAGGAATTGATTTATATTCAGATTAAATTTTTTTGTCTACTTGTAATTAGATTGATGTGCCTACTCACCATCTTGTCTGTCCTGCTGCTCTAATTTTCCCTGATAAAACTGGTAGGTACAGACAACTGCAAATGCATTGAATTGATTTCTTTCTATCATAATGTTGGGTAATTTGAAAACTGAAGCCACTGTTGAAAACTGGTGTCCAGAAGAATTACCTGTATTTCTACAATCAAACTATGTATTTCTATATGTTATATTCATATGTTACAGAAAGATAATAATGCAGTTTTCTGTGCATTTTTTTTTGTGTCTTGTGGAGGCTGCATCAAGTGAAATCTTGTATTCTTCATGCTGTAACACTTTTCTGTAATCTATCTCCCTTAGAAACTTTCTGATGGCACCTATTAATTTTCTCCATAGATTTTAAATAGTGTTGATGCTGAGTAATGTATTTAATTAGCCTCAAAATTTCTGTGTAATCATTCCAATCTGTGCTTCTCTCTCAGCTTTTGCCTGTAACGCTGACAAATGGCAGGAGGGGGAAAGGGCACTTTCCTGTCAGTGGCTGTGGAGCCTTTGGTCCTTGGGTTGTCAGAGCAGTTGCTCCTTCTGAAAAGGCTGTGAAAGAACAATGAAAATACTATTTAGCTTCATTTTAAGAACTCAAAACAAATGTAAGTTGTAGCAAAAAGCTTCCTTATCTTCTGAAACAGGACATTTTTATGGTTCCTTTAGTGTTTCACATATTTTCATTGTAGTAACACCTTATTTGTGAAATCCTGGTAGTATTGGTCAGAGCTAAGTTCAATTTTCTGTCTCTATTCTTGCAGGGTTTAAGAGGAAGGATTAATTAGCTCAGAATTCCAAGTGTTTTCTATACAGTTTAGAGTAAATGCTAACTGAATCCTCCTCACATTTTTATGGGCATTGACATCTTTGGCTCTTGTATTGGTTATACACCAGTTCAGAGGTTAGACACATGAATGCCAAATTGCAGCTGTATTGGTAAAGGACAGTGTAAACTGTACTGCTGAATTTTTTAGGTTTTGTTTTGTTTTTTTTTCTTAATCTCATTTTTTTCTGTCTTTGTGAGAATAAAATAAAGGAAGGTGTTTATATTTTTAACTCAGCCCATAGAGGTAACATATGGTCAAATGCCAGCTGAACCATTTGTGTGCTAGGCAACTCCTCTAGATCACAATTAGAAAAAACAAAGTCATTTAAGGAGAAGAGTGAGAAGCATTCTCAAAGAGGACAGCATGCTTTTTGGAAGCTGCTAGCTTACGTGCAGTATTATGGATAAAGCAGAAAGAGAGACCAGTCTTGTCAGTCTACAGTGATATATATCACCATTTGTGTATTTAACATTAGCTAATCATGGGAAAATTCTTCTTTTAAGGGATCCTTTAAAAATAAGACAGTGAAATCATATTCCTGAAGGCTGTAAATGGAAATTGTTTCAAGCAGGAGAGGCTGTGTTGTGATTATTGGGGACATTCACCTGTGGAGTTTACCTGCTTGAAACCAGTCCCTGGTGCCTGCAGGATGGAGTAGAGAAAAAGAGTAAAAAGGGCTAGGAAAATGGTTTCCAAATATTTAAGAAAACAGGAAAGCCATGTGAAAGTATCCCTATGATTTCTTTGCCTATTGCTGAGCATGGCAAAATTGAGGAGGATATTAATGTCCCTTTGTGGGAGCTGAAGGGAAGAAGCTGTCTTTCTTTACTGCCAACCATCCTGTTTAAACCCCTTTAGAAGAATATCATGGAAGTTTAACTGCTTGCGTAAATGGTAAGCTCCTAGTAAGGTCCTCATCCCTCTTTTAGCTGTGTAGGAGGACACAGTCAAACAGATACGAATGACTTCAGAATGGACATGAGGAAAAGGCTCTTCACTGTTGGGGTTTTCAGTCCCTGGCACAGGCTGGATACAAGAGTGCTGTGACAGCTCCAGAGCTGTGTGAATGCTCAGAGGAGGCCAGGAGAGTTTGCTCAGGGAGGTTTACTAACTTGGGAAGGTGTTTGATGCTGGTGAAAGTTGCTCTGTTAAATGTGTGCTGTTAAAATAATTTGGTGATGAAATACTGATACAGAGTGGATTTGAAATAAATTGTTAAACCAAACCTTTTGTACCTGTAACCTTGTGTAAACACAAGATAAACATCTAGGATGGATAAACACAATATACCTGAGTATTTCAGAACAGATATGACCTCATGTGCACAAATTAATGCATGTGAAAAAGCAGAATCCCTAATATTTGTGCCTTTTTTGCAAACATTCAGCAATGAAAAAGAAAGCTTCCAAAACCCTTCCAGTGGATTTTAGAGAGTAAAGGCAGTAATTTCTCTGAGTTTATTAAAACTCAGAAATCATGTTATATATTACAGATGCATGTGAGCTTCCAAGATACAAAAGTTAGAGGTATTTTCGGGGTCACAGACTCACCATTAGCAGCTGGTCTCTGTTAATTAGAAGCAAAACCAAATGATCCCAACTCACTTCAGTAGGTTTTTTTATACATGACTCTTCACAGAGTGCAAACAAAATTCATGGAGATTTTCTTTTATCCCAAAAAAAGGGAAATGATAATGTATACTGTGAATTAATGATGTCATTATGAGCTAGTTGCATATTTAAAATGTAACATCTGATCAGTGTCTCTTAATTGCCTGGGTATTTTCTTTAATAACAAACAACATTTATTTTTCCTTTCAAACATCAGGTTGCTAGAACTGTAGAATGACAAATCTGCAGTAGGAACAAGGACAGCTACTTGAATTGGCCCATTATCAGCAAGTCAGTTGTATTTATGCCCTTGTAAAGTTTCTAGGTGTTCTTGCTCTGTGAAGGAAATGATAAGCATTTGGCCACTGTTTGGGAGAGGAGTGAGCTTGAACTATTCTGTGACTCTTGAATTGGTGTTGATATATGTAAAACTACTTCAGATAAGATAAGCAGTGACATTTATGGTTGCACTCGATAATCTTAAAGGCCTTTTACCAACCTAAATGATTCTGTGATTGTAAAGATTTTGGTAAGCTGTCTAAATGAATAATTTCTGCTTCACATTCTAGTGTAATAATGGAGTAGTTAATTAAAGAGCAAATACAATGAGGCTCTGGTCCTCCTTTTCTCCTTACCTTTCTGCTCTATTGCATTTTGTTCAACAGATGAAATTTCCTTGCAACACAAGCTTTAATACGCTCGTTCTCCAGCAGCCTTCATCATCCTCCTTCTGCAACTGTTGTTCTATCTTTTTCTCTTTTGCTTCTAGCCTCTATGATTAATTTTCCAGCCTTGTCTTCAGTCCTCTGCAACTGATGGAAGCTGCACTTGCTGAGGACTTCAGTAACACTTTTATAGTTATACTACAGAATAAATTAATTTCTCTACTGCTTATGAGACTTTTGCTCTTACCCTAAGTCTTCTAACTTCTGTTGCCATAAAAATCCCATCCTACTTTCATGGAAGGGCATGAATTTGTGAATTCATTACAACAAGAAGGAGTGATGATCCTTATTTTAGAAGATATGTAAATTATTAGGGGATCCAGAATTATTTTTAGTCATGTGCATCATGTAATCTCATTCTTCTGAGGCTTCTGTTAGGGTGAAAAGGAAAACTGGTTGAAGATTGTGTAGTGGGTTGCAATATTGCCATTTTTTCTTGGAAGTGGACCTAATACATAAAAGCGTAATTTTCCTCCTAATTCAGTATTGTTGAATATTTTGCTATCAGTAGGCTGCAGTTCATAAGAACTTTTGCATGTTACTTCTTTAAATAAGGTTAACTTATTTAATATGTAACTACTTATGTGCCATCAGTGGGCGTTTTTCCAGATATCACCATATTTTCGCCTGAGTATCATACAAGAATTGGAAGGTCTGTATTATTTTGTAATGATTTAAACCTTTTTTCAGAATATCACTAATCAGTAAAAAAATGTTCTTTGCCCACAGGGTGGAGTTCATTTCTTTTGTTCCTGAAAACTGAATAGGAGAAAGGGACATTTCAGCTTTTCTTGATAAGGTAAGACAGCATCTGTTGATAAGGATAAGACACTGTTCATTATTATGAGCTCATAGAAAGTTTGTTGATGGAGGGTTTGTTTAATTGGGGCTATTTTTCTCAACTTTTGTGCTTTGTAGCAAGTGCAGTATGTGATAATGTAACTTGTTTTGGGAATGGAATGTGTAACTCTACCTCAGGTATCAGCAAAGGCTCTGAAGATAAGCAGGGACCTGTAGATCAACATGACAAAGTGGATAGCAATTTGTTCTGCTGCTGGTATTTGTGATATTTTCCATGTACCATTGAACTGGCCTGCCTAAGTTCACTCCATCATGCTTCCACAAACTCAGCAAGGGCTCTTAAAACCAGTAGAGTTTTCTCCATGCCACTTGTCAAAGAAATGTATAGGCTTGCCTGCTGCTGCCTTCACTGCTCTGTATTGTCACGTGAGGGTGCAGAGGATGATGTGAGGAGAAAAGGACCTTGAGATCTATTTTAATTGAGATAACACCTTCAAAATTAAGCAGCAAATAATTGTGCTACTTGTGCTTGTCAGAAGTAGGAGACATAAAAGGGGTTAAAACTCTGGAAATCTTCTTAGGGACATGCCATCCTCAATGATTCTTCCTTCATGTTGTGCTAAAAGGTTTGATTTTTTTATAAATCTGAGTCTTGAATTAAAGTGTGCAAGAAACATTTAGAGGTAGAGAGCATGCAGCTTAGTGTTGAACTCTTAAATACAGTTTTTGGTGCAGAAATCTACAAAGCACTGTCTTTCCTTATTTCCATTTATTTCCATTTTTTGAAAATTTTGAAAATTTTTGAAAATTTCCTTGTTTCCAAATTTTGAAAAGTGGACTTAGATTTTATGTGACAACTGCTAAGCATGGGGTTGGTCTGGTGTATCAGTTACCACACGTGCAGCAGATTGACCATCCATGTGGCTTTCATGGAATGCAGGTAGAGAGCATATGTGTGGTTTGATTTGTGTTCCAAGGGGCTGGAATTCCTACACGGTCTTTTCTAATTCCTCCTGTGACAGAGGGTGCAGTCTCTCTTTGAACGTGGTAATGTGTTTTAACCAAGCCAATCACTCCCTATTCTGTGACTGCATCTGCAGATCCGTTTCGGCTTCTTCAGCAATGCATTTAACAGGATGGTAGAATGAAGGCTCCCAGTTGTATGTTGATGTTTAGACTGTCGAGAACAGCACAGTGTAAGTCTTGTCAGGTTACACTATGTGTGTGATAGAGGAGCAGGCCTTGAAGGACAGAATGAGCCTCTTTCCTAGGCCCAGAGGGGACCCTGGAACCCACGGAAGTACATCCAGGTCACCAGGGATGGGCTAGGTGAGAATTGTGGATTTGTAGACCATTTGGACCTGTTAGAAGTGAGGATTATTGTTTGTGACCTTATAAGGCATTGTTTACCTGTTACTATAAAAGGTAAAAACTATAGAATAGCCCAGGTGATTGGGGAACACTGCGGTGAAGCATTTCCTGTTTATATATCCTGTTTGTGTGATGGTATATAGGCAATTTTCACTACACAGTAAAGGTCTTTGCACAAGGTCTGTGCATGCTGTCATCTTGTCTGGTCCATGACCTCTGCTCAATCCCTCAAGTCTACTTCTTGAAAGTTGAATAGTTTGGAAATGAGGAAAAGACAACTCTAACAAAGCTGAAGAGAAATCAGAAGATGGACTAAAAATCAGTTTTGTGTGTTTGTTCTGATGTAGCTGATTTTGAGTTTTTTTCTGTAAGCATTATATAACTTCCTTGATCAATAGTTTAAAGCAGCACTATCATGCTGCTATCATTGCTATCATTGACCCTGGCTGTGTGCCAGGTGCCCACTCAGTCGCTCTATCACTCCCTTTCCCACTGGGACAGGGGAGAGAATAATATGGAGAAAGACTAGCAGGGTGAGATAAGGCAGTTTATTACAGTAAAGAGAGAGAAACAAGTGGGGATCTGCGCATGCAAGAGCTAAAGGAAAAAACAATCAGTCTCTTCTTCCATTAGCAGCAATGTCTGGACACTTTCTGGGAAGCAGGGCTTCAGCACGCATAGTGGTTGCTCAGGAAGGCAAACATGGAAGACTCCTGAATGCCTCCCCTTCCTTCTCTCTTCCTTCCCTTATATATCTGAGTTGTCATATACTATGGAATATCTCTCTGGCTGACTGAGGTCAGCTGGCCTGCTTGTGTCCCCTCTCAGGATCTTGCCCACCCCCATCCCCTTTGGTGGGGGAAGGAATGTCAGAGGGACAGCACTGCTTGGCAGAAGCCAAAACACTGCTCTGTTATCAATGCCAGCTACCAATACAAAGCACAGCACTGCAAGGGCTGTGAGCTGACCCAGTCAGACCCAATGCACTATGTACGGATGGAGCTTTTATGAATTTACAAGTGATTACTGTACTATGTATAGTCTACTGCTTTAGGGAATGAGAAAGCTGTAATCACCTTCATATCCTTATGATTGTATGGATATATAACATTAGGAGTTACATTGCCTTCTTGATTAGCAAAACACAGTTAAAATATCTTTGGCACAAAAATGTTCTTTCAAAAGCTTTAGTTTTGGAATTTGGGCTTTAGCTTTGATCTCTTACCCACTGATAAATTTAAAAAAATGCCTTTGAGTTCTGAAAAATCCTTCTAATGTACCCTGGTGCTCCTGTCCCTCTTCCCCCTTGTGACTTGTGAAGCCATTGCCCATCATTTCAAATGTTCACGTTTTGTGATCTTTAAATTTACTCAGCGTTTATAATCCCAAAGGTTAAACTGCTGTTGGAAGAATTCTTAATCAGTCATGAAAGGAGAAAGACATTTTCCTGCTGAAGTGATAATATTATTGAAGAACTTGTAGATTCCTAGTGAAGGAATGTGTTAAATTGCTAAAGATGCAAGGTGAAAAATTGCTATGCTAACATATATGAAAATGTATTAATAATAATTTACTGATAAATTAATATGGCCTGAGCTTAATCTCATTCTGGCAAAACCCATGTTGAAGGAAATGAGAATTTACTGCGTTAGGATCTAATTGAGTATGATTTCTTTTTTCCTTTCCTTTTTTTCCCCCCTTTTTTCCTCTACTGGGGAATTCATGTAAAGTAATAAATAAATTTAAAAAATAAAATAAATATTTAATAGTACCTACAATGTTAACTTGGTGGTTACTGTCAAATAGTTTTCTTCCCATCCTTGTGAGAATCAATTGCCTGTATAAAGCACAGTTCTCTGGTAATACTGTACTCTTGTATTTTCTGAACCTTGAGCAGAAGTTATTCCTTCTTAGAGATTGCTCCATGCTTCTTGTATACATCCATTAAGCCCTGCTCAGTGAGATATATATATATATATATGTATACTTATATAAGCTGGATTTGATTTTCTGCTGTTCTTTCTCTATTTAGAAAAAAATCAGAACTTCTGGAGTCTCTGTAGTGCTTTCTTCCCATGGTTGCACAAACAAAGCAGCAGCACTTGGCTTCCTTTTTCTTACTTTGTGCGAGTGGAAGAGCTGGGAGTTCACACTTAAATTTACCAGTACCCAGCGGGATTTAAGTATTGCATTTAATGATGGGAGTTCCCAAACATAATCAGTGGCAGATTCAGTTTCTGGCTGTGTGAATTGGTGATCGTGTGTAGCTATGAGAGGAACTCGAGCTCTGCAGGCAGGATCAGCTAACAGTGCCACGGAAAGTTAGTTGTAGTGGTTAGGCTGTGATGCTTCTCCATATCAGAGTTACTACTTCAGCTTAAATACCTCTGCAGTGGCTGCAGGCTTCATGAAGAAAAATAATGCTAGCTGTTTCCTGCTCCTACCTGCAGTCTGCTCCAAGAACAAAGCCCTTAAGTATTAATTTAGCTTTATTTTCAACATGATATGCTTCTGTATTACACAAAGAAAGCTTAGGTCTGTAAATTGGGTATGAGTGTAGGATGAATGCTTTGAAAACATTCTTAAAAGCATGCCAGCAGGCTGCCAGCTCAGGCTGGAAAAATTCAGGGCCTTGGCAGTGGAAGGGCAGAAACTGCCCTTCAACTTTTCCTACATCTTCTCTCCCAGTTATGATGAGCAGTGTAATTTTTTTTCACCACAGCATAGTTCAAGTTCAAGCCACCAGTCCCTTCCTATGTGTTTTTTAATTCTTTCTTCCTTGACCCTTAAATCAGGAACCCCTTGGGGCAGCAGCACTCTTCATACTTGCATGGTTTATGATTGAGCATGTGCGTGTTCTGGTCAGTCTTCTCCCTGAACAGAGAGCTCTGTCAGAAAGAAAATACTGTCCCCAGAAATAATATTTGCCTCAAAGGAGCCTGACCTGCTTTGTGATGTTTTTGGAAACAAAGTGCAGGAATAAGCATTATATTGTAAACCAAGCGAGGAAAATAGGGTTGTTGTTTTCCTAAAATAAGAACAGAGCTTTAATACTGCTGAAATGTTTGGTTTTCTGGGGGAGGTTAACTTTCCAGGAAGTTGGATGTTGTCTTGATTTGTTTATTTTGGATATGTCCACTAATTGATTGTAATCTAATTATCCACATACAAAGCCAGGCCTCTGAAAGAGCCACTAACTACAGTTGGAAAGATTTATTGTTGTTCTTCCATCGAAGGAGGAGACTTTTCAGTAGTGTATAAAGCTGGAAGTGGAGTCGCAGAGCCGGTGAAGTGTGTGATATTTTGTGTCTGGGAACTATCTTTCAATAACTGTTCTGTGCACGTTATAATTTTGAACAAATATTAACAGGGCAAAGCTGAACTGTGGAGAAAATTTTGCTAAGGGACATTTTGTTACCTTTTTTTAAAGAAAATAGTCCATTCTAGATTACTGGTAAGCCATTTTCAGCTTGGTAAGGTGACTACTCTAAAACTTTAATGCTGGGGAATGCACCTCTTTCTGGCTTAGTGGCTCATTTCCTTTTGTATCTATAAGGTGATCAGTACAGAAGAGGGAGGCTGGGGGAGGAGTGGATGCTGCTGAATGGAGTGGAACGAGTTACTCATTCTTCAGAATAGCCAGAAGGTAAACTCAAGTGCACTTGAAAAACCATGCTGGTAGAATACCCCATGTGTAGTTCAGGCTGTTAAATACAATGTTGTCTATTGGCTTTTTTATTGGGTTAGAGAAAGAATTGACCCCTGAGAGTGCACTGGGAAAAATGTGCCATGGAGGATGTTAAAACTGGCAGTGTAGGCTGTAGTGCTTTGCACCCTGCACAGCCACCTAAATGTGTGTGGTGTGTCTATTTTACCTAGAGAATATACACATGTATGGAGATGATCAATAGACACATATACATATGTAAATATTCTGTAAATAAATATATATAGGCATTTATGTATATATGCACACACGTGTATTTGCAGACTTATATATCAGTTAATACATGTGTGTAATAATTTACAGTGCTTGAGAAATGTGGAACAAGTCTGAGACCAGAGACTGTTCATGGAAAACTTTCTGGGTAAAGTATTAGTTATGATGGGATTAAGAAAAAACACTCGTTCAGGTATTTATGAAAAGATGAAAATAAGGTAAAACAGGTTGTGGTGGCAAGGTCAGGGTAATGTAATAACCTTTGCAGCCTTGAGGGATGAAAAGCAGGATGTAAACACAGAAACTAAACCCACCTTATCTTGGTACAGAAAGTACAATTTGCGTCTCCCTTGGCCTTGGATAAAAAGGCAAAATTCCTAACAGAAGTTGTTCTAGCCACTGATAGTGAAAACAAACCTATGTCATTAAATGAAGTGAATAATTTTCAACACAAATGTACCTCTTGTGGATTCATGGAGCTGTAAATCCACTGTTGAAAAGGTGTTGTGTGGCAAGTCCAGAGTAAAAGACGAGGAAGCTAAGTAAGATTTTAATTTGCCTGAGTTGCCAGTTGCTGACTGAGACTTTTTAAAGTGAATCCTGGCATATTAGTATGAAAATCCTGACTACATCAACCAGTCTTGTCTACTAGAATAGCAGCAAACACTTTGGAAATAAGTTGGTTGTTGCAGTTCCCTGGAAGTTATTATCTGCTGCAGCGACTACCTAATGCACAAAAACGTAACGTGTTGTTCCAGGGTAGTACAATAGAAGCATTGTGATAATGTGACAATTTCTCTTCCTGGAAAAACATAATTTAGATCACTGAAATCAGTGGGACTGAGGAACACAGCTAAAATATATCATGTGCTGCTCCCCTGAATAGTGTTAATTGGACCTTAAATACGTTCCTGTGTAATTGTGGTTGGAACTGTAGCACATCTATCCATCATATTTGGGACACTGAGATATTTAGCAACCAAAGGTCTTTTATGTGTTATGGATGAACAACATATTGCAAACTACTGAAACCATGCATGGAGATAGTACATTTTGAAAATCACAGCTCTGTGCCTGGAATTGAATTACTTGTGTTATAAATTGCACAACCTGTTGGCATGCTGAATTACTGTCTCTGGAGACCTACAAAAGGAATACTTATTTGGAGAATTAGAAGTCAAAATTGAAGGACTAAGCCTACTGTAGAGATCAGACTGCTGCACTGAGAAAATCAAAGTCCACATGTGTGATTTAAACCATGTTTGACATGCCAGGCTTTGGTTTCACCAGGAGACTCACTATGCTATTTGGCCATGTTTTTAAAACCCGCAAGTGTAAATTAGAACGAGCTAATTTTATAATTATTCCCAACAGACACACAAGTAATTTAGTCTCAAACATGTTTATTTTATAAAGACACAATCATTCAAAAAAGAAGTGCTGAGAAACCACAAGTGGTTTGAGCAATAGAGGCTTAGAGCTTTGGCAAACACGCACATGTTTAAAATGTGGTAGCATTTGTTTAAAAGCCATTGAGTGTTCTGTCTCTTTCTTTGCAGCTTTATGACTGTCCTGAAAGAGTAGTACCAAAGAACTGGGGGGTGGAAGAGTTGTTTTGTTTATGGTGGTATTAGTCATTAATTTAGGTTAAATTCCAGGAAAAATCTCAGTTTTTCAGCCTTGAGGAATGAAGGACAAAATCATGCTTGTTTCATATGCTGCTAGAGGAGGACCTGATCCTGAGACTGAATAGAGAAAGGGATTTAATTTTTTTTTTAATCCTAAAACCCAATGGATTGTTCATTCTGAAGAGACAGGGATACCCACTCAGTAGCTTGAAGAAGTGGCTGCTCACAGGGTATAAATTTGGCATGGGGAAACGGCACCATATATAAATATGTTAAAATCTAGATTGTAATATTAGCCTGTGTAAAAGTCCTTAAAAAGTTGGCTAGAAATGGTGAAGTTCTCAGCAATTAATGAGCAAGTTCCCATATGTCATGACTCTCACCAGGTCTCTGATTTGTTTTTTTTTGGTGCAACCTGGGAGGAAAAAAATATTTGACTATGAGAGAAATGCCCCAAAGTCTTTGGGCCTTACACAGTGCATCATGTGATGTTAAAATTTTTGTTAAATAGTGTGAATAATAATAGTACAATTTAGGGCTGGCAAACACTGGAAATACTGGATTTCCTGAGAGCAGTAAGCTTTATTGCACTAAGCTTACAAAGACTAGTTAGTCTTTTTGCTTCTTTTACTAGAAAGATTAAACAAAGAACTTTAGAATGACTGCAATGTGCTGTCAAAGGTGAGTTGTAGCCTGCTTTGCTTCTTTAAGGTGTTGTTTAAATAAATCTGTATTTACCTCTTTCTAAGCAGTACTTTGTGTTCTGTTCTTGACACAAGTATCAGCTTTGAGGGGGGAAAAGCGAGACATTTATTTTATATAGTGCAGATTTAAAGGTTTTTCTAAACTTTTTGTAGGATTTTTAAATATAACCAGGTAGCAGTCAGACTTTTTATATTTCCCATCCTAAATTGTTAGAATCACAAAACTAATCCTTCATGGGGCAATGTATCATGTTTTGGGTTCAGGTTGTCTTGCTTCTGCAAGAAGTCCTTTAGATGCATCTGAAGCATAAAGCTGCTGGAGTTAATATGTAAGTCTCTATTTCTGGATATTCAAAAAGCCTTCCAAATTCAAGCACCAATTTTTCAATAAAGGCAATAGGTCTTAGGACTATAACTTCATATAAGATTTTAAAATTGCAAGCCCTGTGCAAAATAGGATGCAATGGTTGGGAAGTCAACGTGATATGAATAACAAAAAGAATGTAGTAAATGGTTCTTTTAGATGCCAGACCTTTCTGGCAATTTCCATAACATTTCTAGTATAAAGTAGATATATTTTGTTAAGGAATAAGAAGCTAGAATATTTATTTTAGTTTTTCAGTCTAGAGAAGTCACAGAGATTTACGGAGTTTTTAGGCTTTATGGAGTATCTTAAAATGCAGTTAGAACTTTTCATTGAATTCTAGATAACAACCATGAAATGTTAAAAAGTTGATTTTGTTAAATATACCAAACTCATAGCTTCAGTGAAAAATTAAATTTTTAGCTTGAGTGAAGAAATATTGCCCTGATGAGATGTTAGTGGCTTGAGGAAGGGAATTGTTGTGAGCATTTATGTTAGATTTCTGCATGAACTCACTTTGTACAGCGTTTTAATACTGATCATCAAGTTTCCAGCACAGTCTAAAACTGTAATTCCAAGCTTTTCTCTGTGGCCCGTGTGCAAGGCCTCATCATCTGCTCTGCCAGGTATGCCTTCATATTTACATTTCCCATCAGAAAAGATGTGTTCTCAATTGTTGAGTGCAGGTTTCAAGGTTTGCCTCCAAAATTGGAAAACTCTGTGCAGCAAGGGGTTATGTGGGGAACGTCCTCATTTGCGTCCAACCAAGGCCAGCACAAAAGGAATCTACTGATGGCAGTGGGTGGCTGAGCACCACTGGTTGCATTCTCCCCTAATATGGTACTGTATGGTTTTTCTGTTAGTTTGCATACTTATATGCTAGAAACCTGTTTTTGAAGTTTTAGTCATGAAAAAGTTCTGCCTTTCAGTTTTTACAGCAATATGTATGACACACTGCTCTTCTGCAAAGTTTTTAATATAGATGCACTGTTTTGACTCTTCTATCTAACAAAGATTTTTTTTTTTCATACTCAGACATCAAAATCCTCAAATGTCTTTGTGCCTTTGTCTTCATATTGGGATTTGATTTCATGCTGTTACTAAAGTTGAGTAACTGTGTTTGCTTCCTGTAATTTTTAATGCTGAAATATTTTATTTACATATTTAATTTTCTGTACATTATTTGCAGCATGTGTTTGCCTATTCAATTTTGATTTCCTTTTTTTATGCCTCTAAGACATGTTGCAGTTTTTGAGGTTGGATGTTGGGCTTTTCTTTTGGGAATATTGGTTTAGAGAAATGGGAATGAATTTTCCATATGGTCTTTGTATCCCTTTGTTATGAAAAGCAGATGTAATGGGTGATTCCTACTTTCTTTACTTTAATGGATTTCAGCTGCCATTAGCTAGTTATGTTTGTTATAAATATAATTCAGCAGAAAAAAAAAGCTAGGCAATTAATATTGCAAAGCTGCAACAACAGAAAGTGTCACTTTCAGAAAATAAGTTGAAAGAAACCGATTTCAGTCTCAAGGTTTCCGCAGCAATGTTATTTTTTATTTTAAAGTATACATATCTAAAACACCAACAAACACATGAAACCTTTGAATATCATTATTCTGCATACATCTCAGGCATTTATACACATGTGAAGAATTGCACTGAACACTAGTGCTACAAAAGAAAAGAAAGGACCTTAGCAAATGTGGAAAGTGCCTCGGGGCAGTAAGTAGACATTCCTTCTTTTGTTTCATATAGATGTGAATTGTGGGAATTTCACTTTCCTTTTTTGCATGCCTTTTTTGCATCCTTCTGTGCTTTTAAAACATTTTGAGAGATGTAAATATTGTCAGTGAGGCTTTGCACATGAAGACCACCTTGAGAACTCCTTTTATGAGGGTCACAGTACTGACTTCAAAAAAAGAAATTTTTTGATGGCTGAAAGCAAAATAAGTAAATAAAAACACCAGGTAGGCTTTTGACGTTTTCTAGCTCTGGGCATATAAATATGTATATATGCACACACACTGTGGGAATTTTTGAAAGAATGCAAAAAAACCTAAACAAAAAGTGGTGGCAGATACAGAGTTAGGAAATTGTCTACATAACTCTGTGAACTATGAAATTCGATTTTGGTTTTAAATACTTATATTCTGCAAATAAAGTTTAAAAAATCCCCTGACATCCAGGAAGTTTAATTTGGAGACACTTTTTTTCCTAGTTGCATTTAATAATATTTACGGGCAGCACATTAATATAAAATTAAGTGATGCAAACCAAATTCACGGTAAAGGCTCTCCATCTGAATGTACACTCCAAGAACTTTATACCCAGTTTTCCTCCATTAGCCTACGTGTAGTTAAAAGCTACAATTAAAATGTCATCTGAGATAGGTGAGCAATGAATTTGTTTGAGACTGATCTGAGTCCAAAAGATTTAAAAAAAAAAAAAAAGAAAAAAGGATCCTACAATACTTCAAACATGATGCCTGCTCCTCTTTGGCTGCCAAAATTACCCTTGAAGACCTCATTTAAAATGATAGAGATTTACAGCACTTATGTGCGTAGTCAATGAAGGGAAATGAAAATGTAATTGCAAGCAGTCATCAAAAGCTCAGTCTTTCAGTTAAAAAACCAGTTTATTATGAAGTGACATGGTAAAGTTGGCAGGATTTTGTCAAGTCTAAGCTAAAGCTGAATCAGCTGCAGGTAGGAGATAAAAAGCCCAATCTATACCCCACTGAAGTGAACTGAAAGCTTCCTAACAGATCTAAGACCTTAAAATTTGCCAAAAGATTTTTTTAAATTGTGTGTGATAAGGTTTTTTTTTTTTTATTTCAGTAATTATAGAAACTATATTCATTTACATATGTTCAAATAAGAAACAGTATGTTGTGTAAGTCACTGTGTTGATCCCAGATATTGGTGGCTGAGCCCTGGGTGTTTTGGAGAGTCCAAGAGTGCCTGTTGCCATGTGAGGCTGTGCTCATCAATACTTGTCACTACATCTGCGCCCTGCAGCCCAGTCAAGCCCTGTGGATTTGAACCAGATCAGATGTGAGAACTTGCTCATGTATTTATCAGCCTGGCAGAGCACACAATGATGTATTTATAGCTGCCTTGTACCAGCTGCAGGAAGAAGGATGATACCTGATCTGGCATAAAATCTACCAAGATAAAATTACTTTAAAAAA